>JAOBYK010298364.1:0-19606 GCA_025434845.1 Phenganax subtilis | reverse complement strand
TAGTTGCGAAGACAAGCGAGACAAAGGAGGGAATATATTTACAAGAAGTCTGTTGAAGACCAAGAAAGAACGATATACGAGAGAAAGAAGCGGTTGAAACATGCTCTTGAAGGCACGTGGTAGCCACGTGTATAAACACAACATCCATGTGACTTGTGATGAACACTAAAACGTCATGTAAACGTATTGATTGATAAGTCTATTTCAATTTAGTTCAATTTATTCAATATTTGATACAGAGGGCAAACCAATACCAACAGAGTTAAGAAGTGATGAAGCAGAATTGCGAAAAGCTATCGAATTTGATGATGATGCGCATGAGAGTAAGTATAAGGTTCTGCTGATTACTGACATGATCAATAGTCTTTTAGCTTCACTAGACTTCTACTTAAATTTCTTTCAGAAGTGGCAACACATGTCGATGATGAATATGCATGGGCTGGCGTGGAAGACCCCAAAATCATGGTGACCACATCACATTCTCCAAGCTCAAGATTAAAACAATTTGCCAAGGAACTTCGATTAATATTCCCCAACAGTCAACGACTGAATCGTGGAAACTATGTTATGAGCCAACTGGTGCAAGCTTGCAGAGCGAATGATGTCACCGATTTAATTATAGCGCATGAGCACAGAGGAGAACCAGGCATGAAGGACAATTACTTTAGTCTAACCATAAATAAATATATCTTCATGAGGTTTATCACTTCAAAAGTCATCTTAATCTACCTGATTCAAGTTGCAAAATTTCAAAAACTAAATATATTCAACATTGCATGTCTAAATGCCTCATATGCATAATAATGGGTTTCAAGATCTTTTGTGAACCCACAAAGACAGAATGCATTCCAATATTTGTTTATGCACTTCTACTAATGCCAGAAAATTTTTAGATGGTTTGGTAGTATGCCACTTGCCCTATGGTCCAACAGCTTACTTCACTCTCTCAAACACAGTGATGCGTCATGATGTCCCAAACATTGGCACAATGTCTGAAGTCTACCCTCATTTAATTTTTGACAAATTTTCATCAAAACTTGGAGAAAGGGTAAAATGGTCGTTGTGAGCCTTGCACTGCAACAGACAGGTGTTTCTCAATATTTTCTCTTTTCTAGGTGAATAATATTCTACGGTACTTATTCCCAGTGCCTAAGGATGAAAGCAAACGAGTGGTTACTTTTGCAAATCAAGACGATTTTATTTCATTTAGGTAGTTTCGTGCTTCTATAGTGAGAAATGTTAGTCAAGTCACCAAACTATTCTAATTATTTTCTACAGACATCACAGTTATAAGAAAGTAGATGGAAAAATAGAGCTGTCAGAGATTGGACCAAGATTTGAAATGAAAAGTAAGAAGTTTAGTTTAGATGATACATGGAATAGATTATTTTTTGAAATCACAAGAAATAAATTATTTAAATGTATTTCCTTACTGTTTTAGTATACGAGATAAAGCTTGGTACAATTGACCAATCAGAAGCGGACGTGGAATGGAGGCTGAAACCTTATATGAATACGGCGAAGAAACGAAAATTCTTAGCCTAAATACGTGAGAAAACGAAGTCCCCTTGCTTGGATAAGAAAAATCATGGGATATCCATGAATCGCATTTTTATTGGAAAATAAAACACCTTTGAATGCGAAAAGTCTAGTTTCTTTTAATCAAAATAGAATTACACACCACAATCTTATATGCAACATATCGTCAGGAAATGGAGTTCGCTGACTCAAATTTCAAAACAGTCATAAGATAACACACACATGAGAACTGCTTTTCTTGGGCTCTGTCGGTTCAACCTCTATATTACTATTCTTAGACACCAAAGCCTCTTCAATTTTATGCATTTGCTCAGCCAACTCTTTATATTCTCTTTCCATTTGTCTAATTTTGCAGTCCTTCGCCTCGTCATCTTTTACAAATCTTTTTAAACGCAGTTGAAGATCTTTCACTTTACGTTCGGCCATCTCAAGTTCCCTGGTAGTCTCGGCTAGCTTTTCCTCCAAGTATATTTCTTTCTCTTGACAAGAAATGCCTTGCCTGGTTAGGTCATCTACAACAACGAAACGCGTCAAAATTCATGCAATCAAGGAAGGACGAACTTACTAAACAACGCGAAAATTATGAGAGAAAAAACTAAAAGGGTCGTACTCACCTACTTGAATAGAATCCACAGTTCCACTTGAGCTACTATCAATTCTAGCTTCTTCGTTTTCTTTTGATCCGTTCTGTTTAGTATCAGCATTGAGATTCTTACTGAAACCTTCCTTAGCTTGTTCAATGCTAAATTCACTTGAGATTTGTTCATTATTATCAGGCTTCTCAGAATTAGTTTCAGTGGTCGACAACGGCATCTCTTCCATCGCCGTTAAAGCCAGTTTCACTGGTGCTTCAGAAAGCTCCGTTGATCCTTCTGCTAGTACCTCTTCTTCGGGCAATTCTTCCCGTGTTGTTGCTTGTGTTACATTCAGTGGCTGTTCTTTTGATGTTTTTAATGCATTTTCCTCAGGCAATTTCGCTGCTACTTCTTCCGTGGCCAAAGCCACTGGCATTTCTGCTGGTTGGTCTTTTTCTGGCCCATTTTCTGGTACTCCTACAACAACCAAACTCCCTTTATCAATCTTACCATCGACATCATCTGTGGCTATTGGTAAATCATCATCAATATTCTCACTACGAATTTCGCCATGGTTCTCAGAATTCTGAAAATCACCCATATGAGACGCCAAGAGGCTATCTTCGAGAGTCCCTTCACTTTTAAGTCCCTTTTCCTCGTGGTTGTTTTCATCTTTCTCAGACGAAATTTCTCCTGTGTTTTCAACTACATCTGGAGTATCTTCAGCTTCTTCAACTTTATTGTTGGAAACGTCATTGCTATCTACGACCATTTTTTCGACCGCGATCTTACCACTACTTTCCACCCCAACTCTTGTAGGTGTCACTTCAACTTCGTCTTCTTTTACACCATCAACCATTTTTTCACTTATCCCTTTTTCATCCTCCTCAACTTTTCCCATGCCTTTCAAACTGTCATGTTGTATTTTAACGTTGTCGTGAGCATCGTTGTCAGTGCTTTCATTACCTCCATTTTTGTTCACATCAGTTGCCGTTTCCACACTTTTATTGTCTTTTGAGGAGACTACTATGTTCTCTTTTTCATCCACGGAATTCCCTTCTTGATCCTCACCATCCTTTGAATCCATCCGTACCGTTTCATCCACAGAAGACTCTTTGTGATCCTCATCATCCCTAAACTCGGTACTCACTTCCTCTTTATCCACAGTCGACCCTACTTGACCATTAACATCCTTACGGTTTTTACCCGTATATTTATCTACATTTTCCGTTTTCAAGGCGAAATTTTCTTCTTGATCACTATTCTTGTTTTTCTCGACATTAGTGCTCATGCACTTAGTTTCCTGTTTCACTTCATCACTGTTGCTCTCATATCCATCCTTCCAAATATCTTTGCTTGCTGTCACTTTCTCATTCACTTCTACTGAGTCTACAGGAGTATCTTCAACATCTCCCTTTTCATCGTCTGGTTTTGTCCGATTTTCATCGGGGAAACTATGACAGACACTACCAATTTCCCCAAAGCTTGCATCTCTTTGCAAAGTTTCATTTACGTTTTCTCCACTGTTAGACTTTGCCTCATTCTCTGGATTCATCTCGGCAAAACTTTTCAACACTGCCCACTAACGGTTTACCTTTAACCGAATAAGGACGACAACGATTAACCTCCTCAAGCCAAGCATCGTTCTACCCCAACTGGACCAATTCACAAGAGATATAAGCACATATATCATGGGATCAATGCTAGACATGCAAATTTCACTAATTGACTTGGAAACGACTCGCGTTGGAGGCCTTTTTATGAGTCATACCATGGCAACAGTGCACTAAAAAAATATAAAGGATTAGAAAATCGGCCTGGCGTGAAAAACAGGCTGTAAAAATGTACACAAGTGCAACAATTACCTCCAAGGATTGTTTAGCTTCGGCTTAAATGTCACACACGCTCTTAATTACGTAAAAGCAATGTAAAAAATTTGACTTTAAATCTTGCATTTTGCTGACAATTTTTGACAGACATTTTCCCTCTACTTATAGGCAAAAGCCTTACAAGTCTATTCATGATACCAAATTCCGATACTGAACTCTGAGCAAACGCTGCACGTTCAGTTGAAACTACCTAAATACAATCAAGACTACAAATTTCACATCAGCCAAACATTAAAGGTTCTCAGAGTTCTCAACTACGCATGCGTTACTGGTGTTCACATAGCATTGGCTCTTTCCTCGAGGCATTTCAACTCTTGCCACATTTCTTGAGGTAAATCGTCGTTAATTTGAACATCGAAGAAATTTTTCAATTCTTTCACTTCGTTCAGCAAGAATTCCTTATCAGTAGTCAGCAACTTCGCCATGGTTTCCTTGGAAACGTCAATTCCCTGCGTGTTAATTGCGCCTGCTTTAGGAATATTACCAATTGCCGTTTTCTCATATATATCTTCGCCATCACAACGTTTGAAAATCCATTCGAGGACACGCGAGTTCTCGCCAAAACCTAAATTTCATTAAAAAAAGGGTTATCACCTCTGCCACAAAGTCTTGTTTTCACCGACAATTACTTCTAAGAATGTAATCTGAATGCCTTACCTGGCCATAGAAACTTGTTATCTTCTTGTCTAAACCAGTTCACGTGGAAAATCTTGGGCAGTTTAGCATTAGGCTTCTTTTCCATGTCCAACCAATGTTGAATATATTTACCAATGTTATACCCAAAGAATGGCCTCATTGCAAAAGGATCATGCATGACGGCACGACCTTTATGCTCAGCGGCTGCTGTTGCTTCCGACTTGACGCATGCGCCAAGGAAGACGCCATGCGTCCAGTTGAAGGACTCGTAAATCAATGGAACACCGTCCGGTCTACGACCTCCAAAAAGAATGGCTTCAATAGGCACACCTGCTGGTTTCTCCCAGTCGGGGTCAATGATGGGACATTGGGAGACTGGAGCACAGAAACGCGAGTTAGGATGAGCTGCTTTTTTGCCCGAATTCTTGTCCCAGGGCTCACCAAGCCAGTCGGTGATTTTCAGTTTGTCGATGTCTGGAAACTCTTCCTCCAGACCTTGTCGGAAAAATCAATAAGTCAATATCAAAGAGAAAGAAAAACAAAACATTTCAAAGTAAAACAAGCTCACCTTCCCAATAATAGCGCCCATCGTCAGTCTCCGCAATATTCGTGAAAATAGTATTAGACTGAATAGCAGTGAGGGCATTTGGATTGGTCTTATGTGAAGTACCAGGAGCAACACCAAAGAAGCCAGCCTCGGGGTTGATACCCCGGAGGTGCCCCTCGCTGTCATATCTCATCCATGCGATGTCATCCCCCACGCACTCATATTTCCACCCGGGGAGGGATGGGGTCATCATGGCAAGATTGGTCTTGCCACAACAACTTGGGAATGCAGCTGCAATGTATTTCTTTTTGCCTTCTGGGTTCGTGATGCCAAGAATCTGAAAGTTGGATTAATATGTCAATTGTTTGAACCTGGCAATGCTGTTAGATTGGAGGAAAAGTTTTGAAATAATACGCACCAGCATGTGTTCAGCCAACCATCCTTCATCTCTCGCGATCACAGACGCAATCCGAAGCGCAAAACACTTCTTGCCAAGAAGAGAGTTACCTCCATAACCACTTCCGAATGAAATGATTTTGCGATCAATTGGAATGTGAGTGATCATTGTTTGATCAGGGTTGCAAGGCCAATGGTACTCGCTTGGAGGAGCAGGAAGGGGCACACCTTCAGAATGAAGGCATCTCACGAAACTACCGTCACCAAGCTGCTTAAGCACAGCCGCACCCATACGAGTCATGATTCTCATGCACACAGCCACATATGCAGAGTCAGTCAACTCTATGCCAACCTTTGACAGAGGGGAGCCAAGAGGACCCATGCAAAATGGAACAACATACATTGTTCGACCTGAAAAATAGACTCTCTTTTCAATATCATTACTGTTCATCTTGCCATGTCACACAAATCTGTCAACATTGACCTCTTTTATAAGGGGCAAAATAGTCTCAAAATTTAATTTAGTAAGTTGAGGGTTACCACAGCCAGATGCCAATTTCATTGGGCAGGAATTTCCTTGAGCACCTTACAATATGCATAGGCATTACCTCTCACTTCATGCATTTTAATTACTTAATGGTTTAATTGAATGAGGAAATCACGTTATATGTATCAGTTGTAATGCTACGCTTTAGTAGATGCAAGGATAAACTAATAAATTGTGGTAGTCTGCAATAAAATTCATACCTGACATGCATTTCGGTAAACGTTTACCCATCTCTTCTTTCAATTTCTCTGGTGCAATCCACTGTCCAACTCTGCCTTTCGCATCTCCTTTCGGAGTAGGGATAGTCTCGCTCTTCTTCTCCGTACAAATGAAAGTCTTTGATTCGACTCGAGCAACATCATGAGGGTCAGTCCTTGCCAACCAACTGCAAAAATAAAATCAAGATTATTTCAACTTTGGAGAATGACCAAAGTTTTTAAGCTCTTGAGTGATGATGCAGACCTCCATGCACACTTCTTGTAGACTGTTGTCAAGTTACTCTGCCTATGCCAGAAAATTTTTTCTTATCAAAAAAACATGAAAGGCTTCGGTTATCTTATCAGGACGCCATTCACTGCACTTTGTAATTTTGCTCTGTCTAATGGCAGCTATCAAGGTGAAGTTGGGACACTAGCTCCAGACAGGTGTAAACTTTTTAATACATAGTGCCTTACCTATTTTTGTAAGCAGTCAGTGGCTTGATAACGCCCTCTTCATGCAACATTTTCAACAAACCCTCATTTTCCTCATCACTGCCATCACAAACAAACACTTTGGCAGGCGTGCACAAGTCAGCACATTCGATAATGAACTGTCTAACTTTCGGAGCGAGCAAATTCAAATCACCTTTGGCAACTTCGATATTTGCGTCCAATTTTAAACCGCTCAAGTCTCTCGGAGGCCTGCCCGTCTCAATATCGAGAAAACTTAAATCTGGTTGAGCCATTTTTATGCACAGAACTTCTCGCTTGGAGATGAAAACTTGCAAATGAATTGCAAAATTTTGGTGTCTTCCTTATATGAAAACACCGGCCGTGGACAATCGCACGTTTGGAATGGACGCCTCGAAGTGACGTCATTTCCCAAGGAAATCTAAGGAAGTTATTTCTGCAAAATTTTATAGTGGAGATTTATATTCAGGAAAAATTGAATTTTATTTCGTTTATCATTCATTGAATAAACAGCTGAGGATGATAAAATGTGTGCTTTAAGTTGATTTTAGGAACAATTTCAGCGTGTTTTTCCAAACTAATGAATGTTTCTTGAGATGGAATTTGCAGAGATATTTTGGTAAAAATATCAAAAATCAATAGAATGGAAACATGATGTGATTGATTAATGCACCGATTAATGTCCATGTGTTGAATAAATTATCATAATCTTGTCTAGAAACGGTCAAAATAGTAACTATCTGTAATTGAGATCTAGCCGCATTAGATTCTATCACTGTTTTATAATTTTCGGTGAACGTCGGAGACTATGTGTCTATACACTTAGCAACATAAATAAATTTTTGCACCATGCAGCAAAACATGACTGCTTGCACGTCCGGATATGGCATGACGTCATTTCCACGTGCCACGTTCATGCCACTGTGCAATAATTATTCAAAAACATGACAACACTCACTGCTCACAGACCACATCGTGAAGAAAAGTTCTTTGTACGCGACGATAATCGGTTTAGTTGTACAGAATCACTGCAAACTACCAATATTTGATTGCAAACTTTGTAGTTGAAAAGTGTACGTTGAAAGAGAGAGAAAAGGCTTACATGAAGAATTAGGTACTCCCAATTCGCAATAACTGCATTTCACTTATTAAACAAAATACAGCACAGATTCAAAAAGCACGAAAATACAATTAATAAAATTCCAAAAGAGTTTGTACGCATCTCTAGCATTCGTTTACGTTACAAGTGACATAAGAACTCAGTAAAATTATGTCAAAAAATAAGTACTTGAAATACAATCGCGGGCGCGTTACTTCCGGCCTTGTAACAAACTTGTTACAATTTTACAAAACAAAGGTAAACATTCGAAATTGGAATTTGGAAACATGTCGAAGTTGCTTCAATGGCTGTGTTTTTTGGGGCTAGTATTCACAATATGGGTTAGCTTATTGACGGATATTCTTCCCTTCAAAATAAGCAAAAACGTCAGAGACGTAGCACTACCGGTATGGCAAAAACTTGAGTATAAATACTGTCAACAATTTGTGATGAAAATTTTGAGGCCATTAAATGTTGCACGTGGCAAGTGTATTGTATAATACTTTTGTCTCGAGAAATTGAGAAAATTTCATAATTTTATACTGTTTCTCTCTATTTAGTTTCCTTTCTATATGGTGATAGTGTTTGGGGTAAGATATTTAAGCCAATTCAAACTTTATACTTGTTGACAACAGTTTTGACCAGGGCACTTTAAACAACAACTGTTGCCATGGCGATTGTAATATAGCAGAGGAATTTTGGAGAATTTGTTTATGCAGCATATTTGGCATCCAGATTCACATTTGCCAGCAATATTCAAAGAATTGGTGCCAGCCAAGCCAAGTTTCAACTTTGCTAGCTCAGATGAAAATGCAAAAATACAATGTGTGTTTTTCAGTGTTACTCATTGGCTGTAATTGGCTACAGAGTATTGACCTTTAACGATTGTGAAGATGCTGCTGATTCATTAAGAAAGGTATGTGGTTAAATGAAACAATAAAAATCAAGCATTAGTTTGGCATCATTTTAAACTTGTCAAAGAATTATGCTATTAAATTGATACAAATAACTTTCCTTGCTTTTTCAGGAAATACAAGAGGCAAGACAAGATTTGACAAGAAAAGGTTTCAAGTTTGATTAATAAACTGCATATTTATTCTTGCAGGACTAGCTGAAAAAAACTTTTATGATAAATGAACTATTTATTGAACAATTTAAGGTAAAGGTCAGTTTACACAGGCGATTTTCGATGTGATTTTTCTCGTGTTGAACAATGTGATAGAGTTGATAACTGGCGAGTATACTTGGTCCAACAATTTTGTTGATACACTTGCCAGTCAACCTACTGGATCACATACATTGAAAGGAGAAAAATCGCAGCAAAAATCGCCCGTGTGAACTGGCCTTAACAGAGTGTAATTTGTATAAAAAAGTAAAAGGGTGCTCCATTCCATTTTCACTGTTTAGCTATTATGTCTGTTATTCCTCAGATAAATTAGCTGCTTAATAAGTAATTTTTCATGAATTGTTTCAAAATATTGTTTGGCTTATTTGTTTTCTGATTTTCTGTTTTGATCTTATTTTCAACATGCAATTTGATAGTGAAAGATACAATTGCCCTGTAAATAGTTGGGGTTTTTTTGCCCATGTTGCTTTGTAATTTCTTGTATAAATATATAATGAATTTGCCATAAACTGTGTACATCAATAGGTACTGAATGATATCACTGCACAATCAATAGTATTGATCACAATTGATTATATTGATACAGGTAGTCAGATATTATTTGCCATACATCAAAAGAGATCTGGGAAACTTTTCAAGATCTCACCGACAACAAGTTTATCTTTCAAAACCTCATCAGGTCCTTCCTCATTATTTATGCGAGTCAAACATTTCCCAAGCTCCTCATGTCGATGTTTGTACTCGGAATAATTTGTTGTTGTTAAAATCGAATGCAGTAACGACAAATATTCTGTTCTCAACTACAAAAACAATTAATAGGCATATATTTAGAGTTGCCTTTTTGAAGATAATATACCACATTAAGAAACAAAATATTTTGTAACCTGCAACCAAATTGGAGATAATCGCTGACAAGTTTCAATCAGTAAACACAAAAAAGTAAAACAGTAGTCTAATGAAAACGCACCTCATCCTTGGGGGAAAAGTCTTCAATTTGTCGCAAAACGATATCAATCAGAACCTTGAGATCATTCATAAAGAACAGCCCAGATGTCATTGAGCTTGAGAAAATATCTTCGAAGAATTTAAACAACGAATCTGGACGATGATCCAAGTAACCAAAGATATTTACTGGATCATCTGTAGAAGAAATATTTATGATAGGGAGTGTTTAGTTGACATCTTTCTGATTTTAGAAGGACACCGATGACCTCACCTCGTCTGTTAAAAAGCAACATGAGTTTCTCAGTTAACATTTTGGCCATTTTCCTGTCTGCTAGCACCTCCATGACCATATTCTTTTTCACATCTGTGAACATTGTGAAAGTAATGTTAGCAAACAACAAGTTCGCTTTCTTGTGCAGTGTGCAAACTGTGCATGGCAAATATTAGGTAAATTCAGTAAGTCGGTACTACCAGCCTCAAACACATTCTTACCCTCAAAATGCTGGTTGAACGACAAAATGAGGGCAACAAACGCATTCACAATCATATCTTCATCATCTCTACTACACAATGGATCCTCGACCATGTCGACCAAAAATTTCACAAATTGTTTGTTTATACATTCTGTGAAAAAAATATACTGTGATGTCCAGACATTTTGATCAAGGACTCCCAATTGAGAGAAAAAATTCTCACCATAATGTTGATAAGGTACTGCCTCCCCTGTTGAAAATATCATTGTGCATAGTCTTGCAGAATAGAACAATTTATGAACATCTAGGGACATAAAATGTATTAAGTAATCTGCACAAAATATTTCATTTTCAACATAATTGTAAGGCACACAGTAGCTCATAAGTTTGCCTGAGGTTTCCAGGTTTATATTCTGTGGTCACTTCATTTTGAATCCAATGCCTACCTTTGATGTCAGTTTGCATATCACGTGCCAACTCCACAGGGAGAATGGTGCAGAGCAACTGGGAGCTAATTTCTTTTCCTAGGCCACAGCATGCACAGAATACTTGCAGTAAAATATGACGTAATGATGTCCTGGTTTCCTCAAGGAAAGAAAAGACAAAATATGTTAGTCACACTGAAAATAAATTATGTAAAGTTCTGTTAAATATCTTTTATCCTTGTAATTATTTTCGAATTGGGATTTTACAAAATAATACATGTAATTTAGCTTTCTATGTGAAGCTGTTGTTATACTTATTAACTTATTAAATGTATTATTATTACTATCGTCATTGATCATCATCATCATTGTTATCATTATATATGATTAATCATTATTATCATTTCCATTATTATTGTAATTCATAAGTATCACTTTACAATCAAGTTGCTCTTCTGCATCATAACTTTCATTAGCTTACCATCTGGTAATACTCGACCAAAGCATTTAAACCATCATAATTACTTTGGCGAATCACAGCCAAACATACTTGAGGGTTGGCATCAGTCTAAAAAATTAACATCATTTAGTACAACCTACAAGGAAGAGAAGGTCTTCCTTGGCAAGTGTCCATAGTTGCCAAGTTTTCAAAAAAGTCAGATGTGGGATTTTCTCAAAGCTCCACATACCATACTAATGAGTACAGTATGTATTACAACAGTTTGGTCCTTGGCCAAATAACTGGTACCAAAATATGAACAAATAGTTTGCGGTTTGATGGAAATTACATGGGGAATACTTAGTGCACTACTTTAAAAAAGTTTTTTCTGCTATATATTGTGAAATGATTTTGACCTCAAAGATTACTTCTGAAAATGCGTGAGAAGTAGGGCAAGATAACAAAATGTGTGGGTGCTTTTCTATGTGTGGGACAGGCAGGAGGAAACAGTCAAATGTGTGAGTCCCACGCGCAGTGCGTGGAACTTGGCAACTATGAGTGTCTTCACAAGTTCAATTGCTGGACGTAAAATGAACAAGACTTTCCTTGACAAGTTTCTTGACGAGTTCACTTGCTCGTGGGTATAAGTTTTCCTTGAAAAGCTCACATGTCCCTACATTTAGTGTTTAATGCATAAGCTGCAGTACTACTCACCAATATGGACACCACATTTTGCAAGCATTTCAGAATGATCGCCTCGTCTTCATGCAATGACCAGTTGCGCTGCTGAGAGTCATTTTTACACTTGACCAATTCTTCAACGAGGGCATTGAGACGTTTTCCATCATGAGTGGCCAGCAACTCTTCTATGGGCACCACATTTGAAGAGTCCTGCACATAATATATAGTATTTGAGTAACAAGAAAAACCAGGGAAGCAAGTGGAATTAGTGAACTGTGAATGTGATATTGTGAATTTTGTGAACAGTTTATGAATATATCCTTTTCACATTAACATTAGTGACTGAGTAATTCGTTTGACAAGCAAACAGAAGCAACCTTAACAGTCAGATTGAAATTTCAGCACTTTTATACCCAACTCATTGAATGGCAAATGTACTTCAAAGTTTATATTTTACTGTCTGAAGAAGACGTCAGCCAGTTTAATGCATTAACGTGGATTCGAAACGAGCCAAAGTAGGTCAAGATTAAGTTAAACATTACCTGAGAGTAATAGAGATATTCCAAAATGTAATCAGCTTCTTTAGTCATGCTTGGTACTCGATGACTTAGATGCAATAGAACAGTTTCCACAGCTGTGATGCTTTTTGCATGACTTAGACCAGTACTATAGATATATAAAAATGATATGTAAACCAATGCCATGTTTAATCCAATTGGTAACAATTTCCAATGTGCTCCGGCCAATTACTCAGTACATTTTATCCTGTACAACAGACAGATGGCCCAGCTTGCATCTCATCGTTTTATACCCTTATCATTGGAATCATTGATAATTCATCTCATACCTTACACGAATTTGTTCAACCAGTTCAGTTGCAATTGCTGGTGCAACATTAATATCTTCAGGTGGCTCAGGGGCTTTCCTCTTAGTTTTCATACCAGGAGGCCGAGGAGCAGGTCTGCTTGGTTGCTGGGGTATATGAGCAGAAGTAGCTGCTCCCATTTTTGAATTTTTTATGGAATGCTTCTTAGTTGATGGTTTTTGCTCTGTCAGATAGTTGGAAAAAACTTTTCTTCTATGTTCAATTAGTTTCCTAAATTTGGGATGAAAAAGTAGGCAATTCTTAAACAAATCTATACTCATAAACTAGATTACCTCATCAACATATTAAATGATAGTACATTCCAATATCCAGACATGTATGCATTCGACTCCACCTAACGCTAAACAATTTTAACCATCAACGGGAGGGACTATCATTAATGAGACCGAGTTACACACTTACTGTAACTTGGCTTGTTGTTCGCGATTTAGTTCTCCCGTTTGGCCAGTGCTTTTATAAATTGCATCAATAGCCCGATCAATCGACTCAAGAACAGAACTCTTTTCTTCCTAGAACAAACCGCTAAATAGGCATTTCAAAAACATTGAAAAATATTTGATTATTTTGTTGTTGAAGAAAGCCAATATTTTCACAAAAAAATCCACTCAAAACTATTGCTAAAACATTCACAAAATCCAACTCGTTACTATAAAAACACATGAAAAAAAAGCTTTCTAGCAATACCTAAAAAAATACAGTTTTAAGAAACGTTCAAGCCAGCATTTTGCTCCCCTTTGAAACCGTTATTTTGCTGACGACTTGCCAACGAAAATAATTTAAATACCACAACTTAGTTCGACGTTCTAATTCCTCCCATAAATTCAAAATGTCGTTCCACAAAGTAAAACTAAACGTCTGTTTGCACCAGAACTTACTAAATCTGTAGTTTTCTTCAATTCTGTGAGATAACTAATAGGAACTAAGCCAACTTGACCAGTTTCGAGACATTTCATCGACCACCAATGCTCGTTACATTCGGCTAAAAATTCAAAATTCTGTCCTTTTTTGATGCTAAGTTGTGTTTCATCGCTTGCACTGTAGTCGTACAGAGACTTATACATCTTGTCAAGAAAACTGAACCAAAAAGAAAGTTTAGTGGGAGAATTTTACATATTTGGGTCACATTTTTAGACTTTGGCTTTTAAAAATTTATTTACATGTGTTTTTAAGCCCACACTCCCCCCTGAAAATATGTAAGACGTAGCCTGTAGACAGTCCTCACTGCCGAATTTCTGCAGGCTGCGAGCATTCGCACTACTTCACGTACATTTTCACAACTGCATGGCCTATCGTTTCTACATAAATTAACCCCAAAACTTTGAAAACCTAACCAGTGGTTCATCTTTAAAAGTGCACAACTTATAATGTAGAAAAGCAAGCAAATTAAACTTTTTCCCGCTTGTTTATGTTTTTCACCGCATATGAGACCACTACACGAAATGCATTATTAACAGCACTTGCATTATAATGACTATAGTTTTGCGTCAACTTCTGTCCGATACTGCTACTCAGTGATTACTGATTAGTGAAACCTCCATGTAATACGTAGTAAACCTATACAGCAAAACTTGAATCATCTCCAGGGGTAGTTGAAACTTTTTCAGTATCCTCACAGCTTTCTACTTTGTCTCCTCTCTTCGCCTTCTTTCTCGCTGCCAAGCGTTCCTTCAATTTTTTCTCTTTTCCTTTTTCGTCCAGACGAACGGATTTGCGCCTGTCCATGTTCGCTCCCAGGCCTTCCTCGTCCATTCCTGAGTAGGACGGAAGAATAGGAGGAGACTGGAGCTAGGAAACACAAATCATCAACGAAATCAGTATTCAAGTTGATTGCTCAACGAGTGACTTGCTCGTGGGTACAACAAGCAAACGAAGAAAAATTTTGTCAAAGAAAATTTCTTTTCTTCATATGACTTAAAATTTTAGTCAAATTGCTCTCCAAATCTCATGTCATGATGTCACTTTTAATTCGACCAATCAGCGTTGGCGTAGTTCAAAATCAGTTTTCTTACCGTTGTGCTAACTCTACGTTCTTCCACTTTAAATTTCTGCTCCATTTTCGCAGCAATCAATTTCATTCTTTCCTCAGGATTCAATCCTTCGGCTTCCTCTTGTGTGAGAATGTGATCAAAACCCATAGAGTCGGACCTAGGCTCTTTTGTAGTCATCGTGCGTTCGTAGCGAACACGTGAGATCCTATCACGAACGATTGTAAGCTGTCTTTCGCGTTCCTCCTGAAAACAAGAGAATACCAATGATCTCGAGATGTTACTGGAATAACACAAATCGTCTGGCTAAACTCGTGTTAGATTACTCAATGTAGTAAATGAAATTATTGTTCAGTCCTGTACTGCTGGGAATGGGCTCTCCAAGATCAGATTTACCCGTCAACAAACCTTTCGTTTTTGCTCAACCATGGTCTTTTGGCGTTCTCCCAGACCAATTATATTAGCAGCTGCGGCTACAACGTGAGATTTCTTTCGAATTCGTCTCTCCATGAGCTACACAAATTTTAAACAAAATTTTAACCAGGAAGTCTACTTGGAAGAGTAAAATATTCTGCAGTTCAACAGTCAACAAATAGATTATATGTAGCCGTTGTCTGTTCACTAATAGATACACAGGGGTAAGAATTAATTAGCCACGAGCCGCAGTTTTTTATATAAGCAAATCACAAAAAAACCCAAAAAAACTTCAAAATTTTCCGCCATTTGTTCTCGCTCATACAAAGCGAGAAAATTAAATGACGTCATCCATGTGACTGTACAATAACACGTCACGGCTTCCGACCAATTAAAACGCGTACTTTGAAAAACAAAGAATATAAAATCGAGAACTGTCTGAGATACACCGTACTTACAGCTTCCTCTTGTCTTTTTCTTTCTCGCTCAATTCCCACGCCAAACGTCGTATGCTCTCGCAAAAGCGAACCAACAATCTCCTTTTTCTTGTCCTCAGAGACTTCTACGTCAACGATTGTTTTTTCTCGTCTCATGCTGAAGCCCTCCTAGTGAAAAAGTATACAAAACGTTCATAAATTGCTCATATCAAGGTCAGGGATTGTACATATTAGTTAATAGTATTTGCGTCATTGCATCTTCTTCTGCAAATATGCCATTTTCATGGATTTGAAATGTTTGTAACCAGGTCTGAGACTGTTCGAAAGATTCATAAACAAATAGCGCTTAACTTACAGGTAAGCTGGCTTCTCGTCCCTTTAACTTTTCAGTTCTCTCTAAAACTGGACTAGCTGATGCAGCTTTAGGAGGAGTATCTTCCACTTCCGTCTCCAAATTCCTTACTTTCTTGTTTGCTTCCTCATTTCTCTCCAACTCTTCCTGAGCTTTCCGTTTGGCTCTCTCCTCCCGACGCTGGGCTAGTCTTTCTTGAAGCTAATACAAGAAAAACAATGCAAGACAATTATATCTGCTTATATATTGTCCACAGTTGGGCTTCTTTAAATTATTTTGGTCGACAGCAGATGGCGGTAAACTTGTAGTTACTGCGAGAAAATAAGTTGAATTCTTTTTATTATAAATGTAGTAGCTTTTTTATGAAAAATACATGAACAACACAATTCTACTCTACAGAGATGTTAATTAATGAAGAATGCTAGATATCTTTACAAAATATCAACGGATTGTAACGAAGGCTCGTGTTTGTCAATTTTGCATCACTCAAGAGCAGAAAAATTGCCTCTTGTAATATGACAGCCTTTTCTGAAACCCACCCATTTCAAGTCGAATGCTAATAATGATTCGCACTTACTGATTCTCCTTGTTTCGAACGTTGTATCATAGTTTTCTCTCGCACAAGAGTGGATTCTTGTTCAGCCATCATTAACAACGATGTTACCACATCTTCTTCATATTGTTTCGCCTCTCGTTTTTTTCGTCTTGCTTCCAACTTTGCCTTGGCAAGACTCCGCTGACGTTCTAAAGTCGCGTTTAATGCCTGAACAATAATATACTAATGTTAAGTGCTCAAAAAGTTACAATTTAGTTGCTGTTCTATTCTACGTAAACTTCACAGAAGGTTCAAAACAATGATTCCAACTGTCTGTTCATGTCCTCACTAAGTCGCCAACTTGCGCAAGGTGAAGACATAGTCATTGAGGACATGGTTTCGAGACTTTGATGAAGTCTTTTTCAGTGATGCACCGATATGAAAGTTCACCGATACTCCGATAACCAATATTACAAGGCCGATATTTTGCCGATACCGATACCGATACCGATAGTTTACTCCATATCACAAAACTCAAAGATGACATCATAAAAATATACCACTAGTATACCTGATCATTAATACTCATTAAAGTTAATATTGATTTAAAATAACAGTCAAATTCTAGTTCTCAAATCTACCAGTTTGCCAAAAGGCCATAGCACAAAAAATTTTTTCAAATAAACAATCACATTTCAGCCTTTTAAGGGCCAGTTAAATATCGGTAATATAAACAACAAATATACCGATACCGATATTTTTATTTTAGTGCCGATACAGCGATACCGATTCGCCGATATGGATATCGGTGCATCACTAGTCTTTTTTCCACTCTCTTTAAAATTCTTACTCGCTTCTTGGCTTCTTGTTGTCGCTCCAGTTCGCTCAGAGCAGCAGAGATCTCCGCTTCGCTCGCCCCAGTCGAAAACCTGCGCTGTCGCTCCGTCTCCAATTCTGCTTCCATCTCCTTCATTTGTCTCTCATTTTCCTTCTCCGCTTTCGAAACTTCACTATCTTCCTCATCCAGTGTTTCCTGAGGAAAAGACTCAATTAGCTCATTCGAGAGAATCGAACGTCAAGACACTGAACTAGAGTTGGTATAATTTGATACAAAACAGCCGCTCATGCTCTAAATAATTCATATCAGCCTATATCTAGTTAGAATACCTGGTCATTTTGAAAAATAACTGCAGCTAAATTATCCACGATACACTCTTTTCTAATTCGACGTTGTTCGTCCTTGATAAGGTTCAAAAGTGGTTCTTCCTAGAATTAAACAAAAGATTTTACAATCCACTAGTGAAATCCATAAAATGCAAATTTTATAAATATGTACAATCCCTGATCTTGATACAGACAACTCAAATCCACGAAGACGATCTTATTGTATAAGAACATATATTAATATTGTTCTTCAAATGACTCAAATACTACATAAATGTATAATCTCTGACCTTGGTATAAGGACAATTAACTAAATTCTTCAATCAATCAGATTCAGATTAATTCATGCACCTTCTCTGCCAAAATGTTTTCAACAGCTCGGCTCTCAGTATGCTGCTTTTCTTGAAGATTTGCCATTAATATAACGCTCAACTCGTCTTTTTTTGCCAATTCTAACACATTCTCAACTGTGGATAGTTGTTCTTTTACGTTCATAACTTTCAGAACAATTCCATCTTTTAATATGCGCATTAATTTCATCTGACGATCAGTTGCTTGAAGCATACTTTCTTCTTTATCTTCCTAAAGACGAAAAAAGTCTAACTTTTACTATTCGTGTCTACAACAAACAACTTTTCCCACACAAATTTTTTGACAAGTTCACTTGGAGCAAGTTTTCCTTCACAAGTGGGTTCACTCTTAGCTATCTATTTTTACCTTAGACATAAGATCTGAGCCTGCATTCTTTGATGCTCTCACAGTTGCGATCTTCCACTCCTTAAAATCTTGATAAAGATCAGCCATTTTCTCTTCCCGTTGCTTCATATTAAGGTAGCTGGCAGCCGCCACCGAGTCTTCATCATTCTCACTTACATCAAGTAACTCGCTCAGCATCTGATGTAAAAAGTAAATGCGTTCTACTGCAATATCACCATCAATTTTTGCGTCAACAACGTGCAAATACCTTAATTTCAATCGAGTGTTTTTTCTCAACTTCTTTCAATATTGATTCTTGTACAGCTAGTACCCCGCCATTTTGCGCGTTCAAAGCCTCCTGGGGCGAAATTTCTTCCATTTCTTCTTGCAGTTTTGTCTCAATAGCCTGACGTTGTTCTTCCTCGCTTGATAAAACTAAAGAACTACTTTCTTTTTCCGCTCGTTTCGCCCTCAGCGCTGCGAGACGTTCCCGCGCGAGTTGCTCGTGACGCGCGCGATCTTTGCGATAACTAGAAATGAAGAAAACAAAAAAAAAAACAACAGTTAGACATACAAAACATATGTCCACTCAAGTAAATCTCACAACGTGGTGTCGCATAACTACATAACTTGCTATGGTGGGCCAATCACTTGGAGAAACCTCCAAAGGCCATTCTCCAAAAACAGTCAAAATACTCGCATCAACTACTTGTACTCGACTAGACTATTATCAATAAAAGTTAATCATTGACTGGTTACTATTTAAAAGTGTGACGTCATACCTGGCTTCATGAGCTGCTTCTTGTTGTTTTGCTATCCCCAGTACTAACGCAGCTGCATCAAATTTATCTTCTTTCGCAATCTTCTTCTGTTCTCGTCTAAACTTGGCAAGCTCCAGTTGACGATATCTTTCACTGTTGAATCTTTTGTCTTGACCTCGGAGTGACGCGAGTAACGCTCTCCTTTCTTCCTCGAATCTCGACTGAAATAAGATTGTATACATATTTAAGACTCTCTATTCTCAATCCAATCTTAATCCAACTTTAACCTTAATCTTAATCTAACGTTAATCTAATTTTAATTTACTTTCAATCTCACTCTAATATTCGAATCTTAATCTGACAATCTAATCCTAATCGATGATCCTAA
>JAOBYK010298253.1:0-19610 GCA_025434845.1 Phenganax subtilis | reverse complement strand
TTGCAAAGCTTTTCTTTATGCGTGTTCATCAGCGTTTGCCTTTAGAAACTTTGCACTATCCTTGGATCCCTAGTTTATTCTTCAATTCCTCCACAATCTTTTCCTTTTCAGCCTTACTCACATGCCCCAAATAGTTCTCGAATACCAGCTCCATATCCCTCTTATTGGGGTTATAAAACATGACCAATGTACTAATATTATCTCAAAGGTTTGGTGATGGAGTTCAACTGTTGAGTAATTACCACAGTAGAGAGCCCATAATGTCGGGCACTAAAAGCTAAATTAACAAACTCACTGGTTCTTTTTTTCACAAACTCACTATTCGCACAATCATCTAAAATTATTAAACTTTTAGTACCTTTTGCAGATTCTACTACCATTTTTAGGTAATTTTCAACTTCATCTTGATTACAAGCCAGCACAAAAAAATTTTCATCTTCGTCGTATTTCCAATTTGTATAAGTTTTATTTCATTTGTAAGTGGGACAAATGAGGAAGATGTTTTCAAACACACCGTGGTACTCTTTTTCTATCATATCCAAGAGAAATTGGGTTTTTCCACAACACGTCATGCCCACGATGATCATATTGAAACATTCATCAGAAAAACTCTTACTATTTTTTGTCTTTTTCGATTTTATACTTAATTCCTTCAAGACACTTTTGGAACTTCCCCCTGAGGTGATTCTTGCGGACTCGCCTTGCTTTGCTTCGCGTACATGTTTTATTAAAGGCCTTAAATTCTGTTAAGATTTTTTTCAAGGCAATGTGCTTACCACAACCACTATGCCAGAGCCTATTCCCACTAAAGGAAGCCAAGGTGTAATAAGACTTATAAGACGAACGAGATCTTCCACAAAAAGCTTATTATTTTGGACCTCTTGAGAAAGTTTTTCAGAATTTTCCACCATCTCTAAGCTTTGTAAAAGCTCAGACATTTTTTCTAACAACAACCCCACAATAGCTCTATTTGTTTCCTCTAGCTTTTTAAGCTCGTATTTTGCCTTAATTTTCTTTAGGGATTCTTTACTGGCTTTTTTAATACTACTCACAGAACTCATAATCTTACCTTGTTCTGCAAGATCGATGAGTTCTTGTCATAATTCATCAAAAATCTCAGGGCTCACCTCAAAACGTTCTTCAGGATCGATGGTCATTTATTTAAAGCAAAAAAGTCATAAATAAAAAAAATGTGTAATCTTTTAAAATTACACATTTTCTCCTAAAAAGTCACTTTCTAATAATGCACCGTGTCAATCTTATTATTTTTGAAACCTATCAGGCCATCACTGATAACATAAATACTACAAACAACATTAGCAGTCGTGGCTCTTTTGGTGATTTCCAGCAAAATGCCATTTTGAGTATCCACCAATTTCTTACTCATCCCTACCAGGTGTTTGTCTCTTATCGTTCTGAGATCCACCACTAGAGCAAATTTATCTTTGAAAAAGTTTTCCACATTCACTTCACTCTCTCTTTTGCAAGACTCGATTTGCTCAAAGAATCGCATGGCCTCACGATAGAGGTCTTCTCATTTTATACCCTGACTATACACACTATTAGGAACCCCTTCGATGGTTACCTTAACGAAATCTATATTAGGGTACACAAATTCTTCAGAATCGGTGACAGACTTATTCCTAAATAACATCACCACAGCTGCAAGACTTTTTCTGGGTAAATTAATGGTCTCATTAATTATAGTACTAGCCTTTTCCCATTCTTCTACTTTTAAACAGGTGACTTGTTCATAACTTAAACTTTTTCCAATCTCGTACTCGGAGATGGCTCTCGAGGCAAGGTCTTGATTATCAATGGTCTCGTATTCGAGCTCTATATTTTCTAGACTATAACCTTCCACATCTTCTCCTGTTTGAGCCTTCATAATTTTACTAGCAGCAGGAAGACTAATCCCATACTGGAAATTTTGCCCCATGAAATAAGGAGCTATGACTCCATGATCGCTTAGAATTTTTTCTACTTCAATCTTTTGCTTTGATTTAAAAGTATCATTCATGAGCTTATCAGCCACCTTTTGAGTATTTCCAGAAGTAGCTCCATCATCAGACTTACTAAAAAGTTTTCTGAGATTTTCTCCTCCAATCCCAAACTCTATGAGGTCTTTTCTTACAGCCTTGGAAAGCCACAAATCTTTATACACCTCCAACTCATTATGTTTGTTGTTATCATACACAGTTTCTCATCCAATTGTCACCACGAGTTTTTCCATCAGGAGTTTTCCCAGGTTATTTAAGAACCAAAATTTTGTATTAGCATTTTTAAAATCAAACTTCAAACAAAAACTTCCTGGCCCAAGACAGTCATTTTTTCGAAGCTTGGGCACATCGTTGTAGATTTCTTCTCCAGGATTAGCCTTATTAGGATTAAACGTCACCACGTGTTTGGTTCTTCGTCCTTTAATATTTGACATTTTAAGTTTATGAAATTCTGGCTCAAATTGCTTTTTGGTCCTCATTTATTATAAAGGGGAAAAAAAACCTAAGATTTTTTTTGAGCAAAGCGATCAAAGATCCCTAAAAATCGTCATCTGAGTAATTTCTTATCGTGGTATGTCGACCCCTAGTAAAATTGTTTTGAGAAAAATAATATTAAAAGAATACTCCTTCTAATTTTTTCATTAAAAAGAAAAAATAAGATAACAAGCAGGATGTAGACCCAATCTGGAATACCTTTTAAGATAATTAGGATGATTAAATTAATATAGTAAAATATAATTTCCTTAAGCCAACCTAGACCTTCTACTACATATTCTTCTCGTTTATTTAAAATCTTTTCCACAGTATCAAATTCTACATCATCTGGTAAAACGTTTCGAGTTGTCAACGGATACGATACTTTTAATACGCTAATGTAACCTGGTTTAGTTTTGCAATTGATGGGGACGGGTAACGTCATCGTAAAATCATTAGTGTAATTCGTACCTCCGATTTTATTCTGACAGTTGCTCATAAACGTGACGTTCATGTTTGATTAAATTTTCTTCAATCCTTCTCTGTAAAATATTCCTTTTACAATCTCATTATCCTGGTCTTTAATGCTATAGGTGACCGGGTTGGTTATACAAACTTTATCAATTTTAAATATTTCATTTTTCCATCTTCTCAAACTGGATTTTTCAAATATATTATTTTTAGCTCTGGAAATTTGCACTTTATCTCCTCTTTTTAATAATTTTGTAACAGGCGAAGAAAAATTCAAGATGTTTTTTAATTCTTTTTTTTGCTATATGTTTTCCGTTGACGTAAACATCCTTTGGGCAAAGACCTAAAATTCCACGATTAGGAGATTCGTTATATTGCTCTACAATAGACGGCAAATATTGCACGTATCTACTCCCACCCAAAACGGTCAGAGTACGACGAATCATAAGTTTGATCGTTTGAATGAATCGTTACGCATGACTCGCCTTCTCCTCTCTATTATATGTGTGAAATAGAACGAAACCGTATTTTCTACTCAATTCGTTGCGAATTTTTTGAAATTCGGTTCCCTTATCACTTTGAATTTTTTTGGGAATTTCTTTATTCTCCAGCAATATCTCTTGGAATTTTTTTTTACATTTTCACTAGTTTTATTCTTCAACAATTTCACAAAAGCATATCGAGTAGCCATGTCAACACACACCAACAAATAACAATAATTATTATTATATCTTGATAAATCATTTAACTCAGCTAAATCAATGCTCCATTGCGCATTTTTTTTATCAACATATATTTGCAAATGTTTATAATTTCTAAATGCTCTATTGTGCAAAGAATACGAATGTTTCTGTTCCTTATCATCGAGCATCTCTCCCTTCAAAAGTCTAGAAGCTTTTTTAATCAAATCAATATCTACAACAACATCATTCTTTCTTTTTCGCTTCATCATTTACGCTCAATTACCTACAAAATAATTACAAATACATTAAATTAAAAATCCGATATAAATCCTCCTCGTTCATGCTCTGATAAATATCGCGATCAATATCGATTTTTAAGTCGGCAACAATTTCTTTTTTATATAACATAATACATTCCTTAATACTTTTTCCAGATTTTTTCATATATTTAAATAAATTAAATAAACACGTCTGTACCTCTACATTGTCCAAAAATTTATCATTTTTTCTTCTTTTTCTACTCGACAACGGTTCGTTATCCGACATCACGCTACCTCCTCATTTTTTTGGCGCGGGTGTCACAGGTTTGGTCGTCGTTGCCTCCAAAACAGACTGTCTAAATTCTTTCAGCAATCAAGACGCTTCGGTAAAGTTCCATTTTTTTGAAATGTGAAACGCTCCATTTTAATGATGACGCCACGTCATCAACTTCTTCACCTGCATAACTTTCGTAGGAATTATATCAGGATCCGGATCTTGAGCATCTTGAAATACTTCTTCATCGCTCGACTCATAGGTTTCCGTTCCGACTGCACGAGCAAATTCATAAACACCGGGCATATTTCCTTTTCTAATAACCAAACGCGTACTTTGATTTTTCCAATTTTTACCTTCAGTTATCACCCAGTATATATCATCCTTTAAAGAATTTGCTTTCCACATCGCCTCAAGATTTTCAAAATATTTAAAAAAACTGTCAAATTCATCACAAGTGACGCTCATGGATTGAGTAGCGCATACAGCATTAAGTTTCTTGACCTTATACGCAGTACCGAGGTAAATTTTTTTTGAGTCGTGTCATACCAAACAACTTTGTGTTTGTTGTCGACGGTACTGGTTATAATTTTAGCGTATCCGCTACCATTTTGCTTCTTGTACGCTACACGTTCGACATCCGACATGATGAAAATGATAAGTCAAAGTTCCAAAATCAATGACTTATGTAGTTTTTTTTTAAATTTTATTTTAAAAAAAAAATTTTCAATTACATTAATCTTTTTAAAAATAATATCTTTCCAAAAAGAACAAATACATCCAAATATACTTTTTTAAAATCAAAAACCCCAAAATAGTATAATTATATTCGATAGGAATAACTGTATTCCGTTCGTATACTAAAACAAGTGTAAGATGTAGTGGCATAAAAAGGTCTTTGAACCCTTTGAATTAATATTAAATCTTCATCGCTAGCCACATTAGAATTTAAATTATCATAAACATAAAAAATTGTTCTTTGGAATTAAAAGGAATTATACAAGGAAAAAGATATTCATTGCCAACGCATAATTGATCATCGCACTGTAACATCTTATCTCTTAATCTATAACCATCTAAACTAATACCGTGTCGACTAAGTGCAGTGTCATCTAAACCCAACATTGATTTTTTTACTTTCAAAACACTAAACTGCGGACCCTATCTTCTTGTCATTCCAAAATAATGCGGGTCTATAGAACAATATATTTTATGAACTATCTTTCGTTTATCGTAATCATTTTTGTCGTATAGTAAGGAATATAATTGGTAACCATCCTGATTTTTAGGTATTTTCGTTTCATTACTCGTTCTTACAATAGGCAAACCCCCACCATGTACAGACATTGGCACCCTGAATTTTTTACCACTTTTTGTTATGATTGTGTCATTATTTTCATTCACATAATAAATTCTAAGAAATTTTGCGGCAATCCTCTTCTCCACACTTATTTTTACAAATAAAAAAAACAAAACGATATTACGCATTATATATTTCCCAACAATTATTTTTTTAAAAAGAAATTCTTCACATATATTTTCTAAGTATATTTTCACAACTTTGATAACAACATAATAGATTATCATTACAACAACAATACTCATTTATTTCATCCAGTATTTTTTTTGATAAGTCCAAAAATATAGCATTAAAAATACAAATCGTGAATTTAAAAAATATCCATCACAATACCATGTTTGACTAATCGTATCTATAAAATCTAAAACGACATCTCTTAAATAATGTTTGCCTTTTTCCTCTTTACCCCAAAATATATTTTGTAATTTTGGTAAAAATTCACTTTCGAAATAATTCATTATGTTCTGCAAATCAGCTTCTAATTGAATAAACTGCATGATCTCGTTATCCTCACAATCACAACCTACTTCTTTTATTCTAGTCATAGATTTCTTACACCAACTCCTATCTATTTCCATTGGAAACATGTAAAAAATAATCTCAAAATTTATATGTTGTTTTCGGTTTGAAACAGCAACAAATTTTCCCGACATTTTTGCTACTTCTTGCTCCTGTTTTTTAAAAACCAAACAATGTTCAACAAATATCAAATACCGAATATTATGAAACACTCTAATAAAATAAACTATATCAAGTCCACTTGGTCTAATAAAACCGTTCATGTTCATAAAATGTTTGTAGATCTTATTGTCTTGATCATCAAACACATGCACCACAAGTCTCTCTGCATCATGTACCAAAGGCAAAAACGATCCGGAAACATCTAAGGTCCATTTTTTCTTTAGTAATTCACTTCTTCTCGTAACTCTTTAAAAACGCAGTCCAACAATCCATCTAATACTCTGAGATCAAGAAACGACAACCACTTTTCTGGAGTTCCCGTACGTTCAATATGACAGCCTCGAATCAAAGCAGCAATATGGCAACAAATTTTTAGCCAAGAAATGCTGTATATGCAATGATTGCTTGTTAACTCAGGAAAATCAGGCACGTTGTGATATAAAAGTTCTTTCCAATACAAATCCCGAAATCCCTTGAATTCATCGTGAACCCAATTAATGCTCACCAAATCATCACCTTTACTAATGGCCAACAAGAATTTGGCCCAAAATAAATTCACTATCTTTTTCACCCCTTGTCTTGTAACCGAATTCATTCTTATTTTTTACAAGAAAACTTTTCACCTCAAAAATCCAAATCCGACTAACAATCAGCCACACACAAACAGAAATTTATATCCTCAAAATGTAATCACATCATCATAGAAAAAACTGTCAATCATCTTGTTTTTTATTTTCCAAAAAGAAAATTTGCTTTACACTCATTATCTGTCAATCAACTTGGATTTTTATTTTATTTTCAAAAAAAAAAATTCGCTTTACACGCGTTATCTTTCAATCAACTTGGATTTTTATTTTATTTTCTAAAAAAAAATTCGCTTTACATGCGATATCTGTCAATCAACTTACATTTTTTCTTTAAAAAAATAAAATCCTAGCAAGGTTAATTTCATAGCATTTTGACTTTAAAAACATTCTAAAACGGAAAATTCATGTCACTCACAGCATTTTTGAATTTAAAAAGGCTAATTACATGGCGTTTTGGTTTTTAAAAACAAAAAGTTGGCGTCGCTTGGATTTTAAGAGGGGAAATTCATGTCAGTCATGGCATATTGAATTAATATATGAAAATATTTTTCACCCAACACTATAAAAATGATTTTAAAAGGAGAAAATCAGTCAGTCAGAATCCAAAAGCAATGGAAAAATCAACCAAGAAAAATTGGAAGCTAAAATTCTTAACAAGTGTGAAAGACCACGAATCAAGTAAATTCAAAGACTTTTGGCAATTTAAAAAATAATTTAACAATAATCCAACATTTGACCAATTACTAAAATATTGGAGAGATTATTCAATTTCCTCCTCCGATGATGACGAAGATGATGATTACGACGACGAACTTGTAGAAGATTCCATAAATAAGGTAAACATATTCTTGTCCTTCGTTTTGAAAATAATAAAATAACCCTTTTTTTTGTCCTTTTTTTCTTTTAGAATAATGAAATAACTCATTTAATTAATGAGACATTGCTGTCCAATGAAATACCAAATTTTCAACAAACATTTATGCTCGCCCCAAGCTTTCTACTGCCGCAACCTATATCCTCCACAACAAACTTCCTGTCTCCGCAACCTATATCCTCCACCTCAAACTTTCCACCACCGCAACCTATACCCTCCACCTCAAGCTTTCCGCCACCGCAACCTGTATCCTCCACCTCAAGCTTTCCGCCACCGTAACCTATATCATCCATCGCAAACTATCCGCCACCGCAACACCTATACCTTCGTCCTCATCAAATGGTAAAAACATGTAAATTTTGAAAAATTTAGAAGGAAAGAAAAACCAAGAATTAAGAAAAAGAGGTAGACCTAAAAAAAGTAAAGCATTATTAAAAGTATATCACACCACACCCGAACAGTAAAAAGAAAAATTATTTACAAGAAAATTAACCTTTTTAGAAAAACAGACAGATATAACAACTTCTTGTCCGAACCACATAAGTTGTAGTTCAGAAGAAAGGTACAATTTATTTATAAAACTTTCAGAAAAATATAAAAAAAAATTATTAGAAATAAAAAAAAAAGAAAGAAAGCATCGACGAAATTATAGAAATAAAAAAGGCCATCATTAAATACTGAAATTAACTGATGTAAAATTTTTTTCATTTTTTCTCAAAACAACAATAAAAATCATTACAGCAATCAACATATTTTTTCAAAGTATTTCTATATTCCGCCTTATTTTACCCAAAATGTACACTATAGTTTATCTAGTTTTAATTCATAATCTACTTCA
The DNA here is from genome assembly GCA_025434845.1 of Phenganax subtilis. NCBI lineage: Eukaryota > Metazoa > Cnidaria > Anthozoa > Malacalcyonacea > Clavulariidae > Phenganax > Phenganax subtilis. Next base: position 11,108 of record JAOBYK010298253.1, on the reverse strand, counting down.
TGCTGTACCAGTTTTAGATTTGTCCATTCCTAAACAACCAGTTTTACGATTGAAAAATTTCAAATCCATCCTTTACGATTATCTTATTGCAATAACTAGCAGACATTTCATCATCTCCCCTTTCGAACCAATCTTTAAATTGAAGCTCCTTGAAAATTCCTCAACATACATCAAGCTCATCAATAACTACCGTTTTATTCAACGCCGCCGCTTCTCCAAAATCAGGAAAATAATGCATCAATTTGTCTATAATTTTTAGCCTGTAACTTATGATGATAACATAGAATTTCCGATTAGTCAAATTAATCTTTACCAACGATGAGTCGTTCTTAAAAAATTCAACGTCCACAGTATACATGTTCCACACCAAATCAAATACTTGAGAAACATTTGTCGACAACCAGCATACGAAAACCTCTTTAAATACCCTTGAATACGTCATTTATTTCATTTTTGAAACAATTTATCTATTTTATATCTAAACATTATTCTAATAGGTTTTCTATCTAAATCTTGTTTTTCCTTAACTCCTTCGAAACCATTAGCAGATTTCCATAATGATATTAACTTCTGCTTATCTTCAACATAATCAAAAGAATATGAAAACATATAACCCCCATCGATTGCTTTCACAAAGTCTTGATACTTGATTTTTTCAATCAATTTACCACCATCTTCAAAAAACCAGTAACACTTTACGGGCATTGTGATACAGATTTAGCTAAAATATTATCACGTTCTTCGCTTTATACTGTTGGATATACCTTTAGAAAAATCATTGAATTAATCATCTTATGCGTCAATCAAAATTTACCACATTTAATTCTTAAAAAACAAAATTCTTCTCACTTTGATTTTTTTTTAAAAAAATTTTTACCAAATTTTTTACACGCCCATTTTCAAAATAGAATAAATGTATAAATAAAACTTCATATCCAGTCATTATTCACCTTAGCCGCCATCATGGAATCATATGTATCTCTACAGGATTTATTCCATGTTATAAACCAATGCGAAAGAAAGCAAGAATTGCATGATATTCTTGAAACAAACCCAGATCGAAAAACAGAAGCCCAATTCTACGAAGATTATTCACAGTACAGAAGCATAGATAGGTTGTACATGAATGACAACATCGGTATAGAATCCGTGATCCTTATGATTGAAAAGCAAAAAAATTCCAGAAATAAAACGGTTCACGAGACTCATGCATTTTTCAAATCGTACACCGCTACACTTATCGAGCAAGATTCTTCGCTAATTCACAAATTCGTTCCTTGAGACGATACGATCAGTCGAATTATAAAAGCCATGTACAAAGAATACCACATAGAGCAAATTGAAGAAGCAACTGAGAAGAAAGAAACACAAAGCGAAAACAACAAGCAAGAAGCAAGTAAGACAAAACAACCGGGAAATGATGATGTTGAGTCCAAAACAAGCGGAACAGATTAACTTTTTATCATTTACTTACATTAGTTGAAACGTGGACGCTTTCAAGATAAAATTATTCCTAAGTGATTTCAGTGCTTGTACTTTAAGGCAAATTATTCACTGGCAAAAGTTGGTTGAAATTTCATTCTCATTTTTTATGGTTATGCATTTGATATTCCGTTGCTTGTATTGAACTACTTCATGTAAGATTACGAAAAATACAATTGAAAAATTGATGGGGTTTTCAATGAGTAACACACGGTCGACGACTAACATAATAGTGATTGAACACATGTGAACCCAAAGCCTTGGTTGAGCAGAATGACTAAATTCCCATCGGGTTGGCTCTAATGTAGTCTCAAGTCGTAGACGTATTCAATCTATCAAATGACACACACAAACCAGTCTATTTCAACAACGCGATTCACGGCTAAATTCATTCAGAACTATAAAAGCTAAGTTTGAAAGAATACTTACCTACAATCTGCGAGTTGTACAAAACATTCATAGCTGTGTGCCACTAAAAAGAGAAGAAAACTGTAAAAACCATAAAAACCAAACGACAATATGTATAAATTGTATCTAGCTTATGTCAACAGCACAATTCACGGTAATAAACTCACAAATAACATTTAGAACCAAAACGAAAAGATTTGAAAGAATACTCACCGAGTTTTACAAAACATTCACACATATGTGCAAGGAAAAAAACAAAGAACTCTTGAAACACCGTAAAAACCAAGCAAACCGTCCACTTTGTCAATTGTTACGACCGCACGTAGTCAATTATCAATTAAAAAATCACGGATGAATATCATTTAACGGTCGATCGCCTCTCGCTTGTGGCAACAAAACGAAAAGCTTAGAAACGGAGCAAAGAAGGCACGATTTTCAACCACGAAGCCATTTCACGATAGATGCGAATGTAAAGGAAACAAAAAGCATCGAAAAAATTTTAGAAAAGTAAAAACACCGAGCGAAAAAGCCCAGTTTGCAAATTTTCAAAAAAAAATTACAAATTCACTCATTATGCAAAGCCATCAATCAACGCCAATCATCTACGCACGGTCGCTCGCTCCGCCTCCGGGGACTACTTAAGCGTAAACGCGACCCGAATCGAGTCATTCGGCTCAACCAGGGCTTAAGGTACGGAGCTCGACCAAACGTATGCACAACGACTCTTGTCGTGCATACAAAGATACATAGACATATAGACATATAGATAAATATATATATAAGCCATCATAAACATTGGCACGACATGCTTTTGATGTCGTCCATGTGTAAATGGGGCAGATAAACAGGGTTGCCAGATTGGCCTCCTGGAGGCCAAATAACTCGAATTTGGCTTCTTCTTTTCTTGCTTGGCCTCGAAAAAATAGTTGGGCCTTTTGGCTTCTTTTTGGCCTCTTTTTAGTTCCAAGAGCTACTCTTCATTTTACTTGTAATACTAAAGTGATTGTATCAGAAACGGTGTAAAAACGGAACGTATTCATGTAAATTACTTCTCAGAATAATCATATCCGATGACCTAGTTGTCTTCCCGTCCAATCACTGAGTTAATAAAATTCAGCCAATTGTAATGGTCAGCAACATTGCAACAAGAGCCAATCACAATAAAATTTCAAATGTATTGCTTTCTGCAGAGGCGATGGAAGCAATCTAGGGCAAGGGAGTCTGCATCTCAATAAAGGGAAGCCAGTTTATTTTACATTGGCAAACCAGCAAAAAGGCTTAAATTTTGGAAAACCGCCTGGCTTCAATAAATCTATAGCAAAAATACTTTTTAATATGTGTTCTGATTAACGTCTAAGCGCTCTTTACTATGAAATTGTTTGGCATGGATCGCAAACCCATGTTTTGTTTACTTCGAATGTATTAATTTCTGGAGAAAGTTTGAATTAAGGTTTTACTATAGTCACTCTATGAGCAATGAGCATAGCTGCCCCCACTGCCCCCATTAGCAAAAGGCAGGAGGGCATCTACCCCCGTAACTCCGGCACCCCTGGCTTTCACAGACTACTGCTCCTCAATTATTTAGGTAGAAAAAGGAAAGTTTTGCAACAATAGCTTCAACTTTCATTGCTCAAACCATGGCCTTCAAATGGAAGCTTCATATCCCGGTGGAAAAATTATAATAAAATGTGGGAAAGTAAACATATGCAAAACTCGAATTCTGTGATTTCGGTCAATTTTGTCTAGCCTACGGAGGGGGGGCAAAAGTCTTATGTAACTGGTGAGAGTTCAATTTAGCCTCATTTTGATATTTTAGAAAATTTGGTAGTTTGGCCTCCTTTTACGTCTTATTTGGCTCCCAGCATGCTCTGGAACCTGGCAACCTGCAGATAAACATCAGCATAAGGTCCTTTATGCTATACGTCCGCACACCAATCAATCCAACCCTGACCGGTCCAATCCAACAACCCAAACCCAACAATTTCCACCTCGGACACCCCCCCCCCGAAAATACAATTCGCTCTCTCTTACACAAAGTATCCACCTTTCGCCATCATCACTCACATGCACAAATTCATGCATATTTCAACTTCTAAACGATCCTTTTCAAATCCACCAATATCATTGATTCCTTCGATCACGTGGATTTAACTCATTATGCAAAAACACCCCCCGGAAATTCACTCAATTTTACCCTTTTTTCTGCTGATTCAGCAAAAAATCTGTAATAGTAGCTTATACTACATCACTGCTTAGCGACTGCACCTTCATAAAAAAGGTAATCCCTTGAATAATTAACTACTGCAGGCCATACGCTTCTACAGCATTTGTGAATGCATTTGCCACAGTTTCAGCCTTGATGTTGTTTGATGCGAGAAGGTACACTGGTATCTGGGGGAAACCATCAATTCCCCCATGAATAACAATCCTCCACGTAAAAAAGACTGTGGCTAGTAATCCTTCAACAAAGAAATCACTGCATTTTACAATCTTATATAACCAATATCTGTATTATACGTTTTGCTGTACAACTATAAACCTTTTTTGCTACATTGTGTTGTCTGACTTTGAATGGACCTGATAACAATTAACCCCTATGGTATAGGAATTTTATTATTAAATACAATGATACAGTAAGCTGAACATCTAGCCAATATCTGTTGACATATGATAATTATTTTTCCCAATTTACTTCTGTTCGGTATCCATTGTATCTGGATGTAGGTAATGTTCTTAAAAATACCTTATCAGTTTGTGGTTTCCATCAATATGCCACAAACGTAGAGGGCTATGAACTTTATATTTTCTCCTCACAGCTTTGGCCCAACGGTTCATCATGCCAACAGGATCAGTCCTCATTAATGAATCTCTTATCCTGTAATGTGGCACCCGGTGACCTTTGCCCATAAGAAAGCCCTATGTCAAGCGAATGCCAATGTTATGATTCCTATTCTGGGCTTCCCTTACAAGAAGATCAAGCTGCTCGTTACTAATGATGCTACAAGTAGCTGTGAAATTCAATGGGAAAAAGTATATAATTTAGGGGAAAACATCAGTTATATAGTTAGTGAAAATTTTAGCAATAATTTGTGTGTAAAATAGGGAAACAATGCATGAATTAATGCATGAATGCTACGTGTGCAGCTGACCCGGTCATTTCGCAAGAGATTGCTACGACTGAATTCCTAACCAATGCAGGCCATCGGGAAATGGACAAGGGCTGACTCACTGAATGGCCCCGGGTCAGTGCACAGAGAAGAGCCCAAGGGCATTGTTTCCCTGTCGCAATTGCTGCTGTTGTTTTAACATTATCATACATGTTTCACTCCAAAACCCCAAACAAATGCCACTCAATCTGGAACCATGCTCACGCTTGTATCCAAATGCCAAATGTGTAAGAAAACTACTACTTGGAAAAGCCAACCTCAGCTTCTTGGAAGATTTCCTGCTGGGAACATTTTGTTAAGTTTTGGCATTCTTTGTGCTTGTGGATCTACCACAAAAGTTTTTCGAGTCTTTGGGCATATGGGACTGCTAGGAAACAATGAAGTCACTTATTACTTTCACCAGAGGCATCTTCTCTTTCCATCAATTATGTTATACTGGCGGTCCTATCCAAAAAATTTTTGGATTCACTGACTGGTGAAAAAGTAATGCTGGCTGGTGATGGACGACATGACAGTATGGGCCACTCAGCAAAATATGGAACTTACACAGTTTTTTATTGCACCATTGGGCTGATTATCCACATTGTACTGGATCAGGTAGTACAGCAAATCACTTATGTTGATGGACAAACTTTTTCAATCATTAACTGAAACTAGGGATCCAAGGATAGTGCAAAGTTTCTACTTGAAACTTGACATATGCCTTTTTAAGGCAAACACTGTTGAATACTTATAAGGAAAAGCTTTACAAGATTGGTTCATAGCTGGCCAGTGGCTTTGAATCTTGAAGTATTTAATTTTAGAAACTGCCGCACTGAATTTGATTTTCAGAAGTGTTTGAACACTCTGAGCCAAAATACATGGACACTATACAACATGATTGTTTCACATAAGAACGTACAAATTACGATTAGAGAAATACGACATGCTTGTTTTAATTTTTCATTTCCCCATTTGGAATTTATGACAATGCTTGATTTATGGCATAATTTTGACATCACAAATTCACATTCAGTGTATTTGACATACTATCGTTGATTCAAGCTGTTGTTCGTATAAGCTAAAATACCGATACAACGTTTGTTTGATTGACGTCAGTTTTCCATTGAAGAACCATTGCGTTTAATATATCTCTCAATTCATGCTGCACTGGTGTTGGAAATATTTCCATGAAACTTTAACAATTTTAACTCAACCTATTAATCTACATTTTCACTGCTCCATGTTTGCGCTCAGAATGCGCGTGTTTCTTCCCTTCATGCAATTCGAGTTTCTACTTCCTCTCTCATCATGTCCTCAAATATCCTACATTGCATTTACGAATTTTGGCTTGGCATCGCAGTTGTATGATAGATTTCTGACAACTTCATTGCATGCCGATGACTGACAGTTTAAAAGTTATGACAATGGTCCAGGACCAAGTATAGTATGTAGGGCAGCACGTACATCTCTGTTTTTGTCAGCAGTTGGTAAACACTGCAACTGTAGTTTCAGCACGATTTTGTGCACTTTCTGTGCTATTAATTCTTAAATTATTTGCATTCGCCACTGCCTGTATGATAATATGCTTTGCCCACGTGCCTAGCCTTGACATATTCTGTAAATATTGCGACCATGATTATTCAGTATTTATACTCTATAAAATGTTCGGGGCAGTTTATTCAATGTTGGGTTGCAAGAGCTCTTATTTGGGCATGTCGACTTTCTGTTTTGTAAAGATGATGGCTTGCACTACGAAGTGAACAGTTACCATCACCGCCAATGTTTACCGGGGCTTTCGCCCTATTTGAGCTAGTCCTTTGGTGAAAGCCAACATATGCGAAGTATTCAACGGGACCTGAGTTTAACTTTGTCACCGCACACAAATAAAATAAATAGGTCGTTATTGTTTGCTTATTACATTTACTTACGCTCACAACTTTAACGCTGTTTGAATTAAAGAATTTGCGTTGTCTTGTTCGACTAGCATGCTTTGCTATAATTTTCAGCCTGCCCAAGTTGTCATTATTAATTGTATTAACAAAGTCGTTGTTTCTATTAATAGACTCAGCATGAAAGAGATTTCTGAATTTCCACATATACGCGTTTGTTTGTTGTTGAAATACATCTTTTCGGTAGCTTGTGGAAAGCAACTTGTGAAAGCGAGATGATGTAGAAATAGACTGCCTAATGAATCGTTTTATTACACGCCTTCGTTTTCTGTTTTTGCGCATCAAGTGAACTAACTATCTAGTACGAATTCTAGACGGCTCTCGATCTTGGCTTTCGACATGAGCAAGCTGTATATGTTTAGTGCGCAATCTAGTTCAACTGTCATCACTACATGAGCCGGTAGATTGGAACGGCAATACTTGTGTGCTAATGAATTTCGGCATAAATGAAGTCGACTTTATTTTCTCTGTACTAACGTCGCGACATGGTTCAGAATGAAAAGTCTCATTGACCTTTCCTTTTATCGTCGAAACATACCGTGGCTTGATAGTTATATTATTTGAATGCTCGATCATTTGTGCACTGCGTACAGTCTCGCAGATCTCTCGATATCTACATCTGAAAAGTTGATACATTTGAAAACAGCAATGCCACTGTGGCAACGCTTCGCTCCTTTCTAGCTTTGTAAACATTGGACTGGATCTGCGGCATGTTACCCCATGCGCATTTGTGTTATTGGCGAAAGAATTGGGTGTTCCGGGGTAAACACTTTTGCGATAAATTTACAATAACGACAATGATACTTCCCAAATATTGGTCAGTTTGGCAAAAAACCTAAACAATATTTGAACAAGGTGTCTCAAATTGCCTAAATAATCTTGGAAACACTGACAAAGTACTTATTTCTACGAACATGAATCTTATACACCCCCATACACCCCCTGGAAAGTTTACACTATGAATGAATGACTGAGTGACTCGTTTGAATTTTTGCCACTCATCACAATACTGCAAGGTTTTGAAGAAACTTTGCACTAAAAAAAGGTATATTTTGTATTTTCAGGCGAATCAGGCTGGCAGTAGTTCTGCAATGGAAGCTTTTGGGCACAAAAAAAGCTATGTGATTCCTTTTAAGCACTGGGTTGATCGTAACAGCTTTTATTTCTGACAGGCATGCAACTATAGCAAAATGAATGAGAGAGTTGTGTCCAAAAAAGTGCAAGGAATTAGGAAAGCCAGTGATCAAGAATTTTTTTGATTTATGGCACATTGGCAAAAGTAAGCCTTACTGAAATTAAGTGTTGCACACATCAAGCATGTGTGCAACACTTTTACTGGGCAGCCACTTCAACACATTCAGGTGCCGGAGATGTAAAGTGGGCAAAACTTGAATCTTTTTTCTCCCATGTAACCAATGTCTACAAAAACCTCCAAAACAAGATATTGAACAAATGTGCCCACGGTGAAATAATAAAGCCACATGTTTGGTTAACGAAGGGTAAGATTTATTCTCAAAGCATATACTATGCTGTTATTTAACCAACCTGCTGATGTTCCTTTATTGGATCTTTACCTCTTGAGAAAATGAAAGATGCTCTTTGTTCAACAAAAATGATAAAAGCTATCAAACAGGCATCATCTGTGGCCCAGACGAGTTGCCTTCAGGGAATACCATTCTGTTGTTAATCAATTTTCACCAAAAATGGCACATTTCTCTTACCCTGGAATATTTTGTAGGTGAGTTGACAATCCAAAATATTAATTTAAGCATAGCTTATTCTGTAGTTGTTCTTTTGGTGAACATTTCCTTCATATATATATGAAATTCTGTAGATCCATTCTTGTAGCACTGCATTTGGTGTTATGCTTTATCTAGCTTATGTATCAGGTATTTATATCCAATTCGTCATGACCCCCCGAGAGGAACTAAAGAGAATAGAAGAAAAACTAAACGAGGAAAACCCTGGTCCTCTACACTCAATGTTGCCTGAAAAACAACCCAAACAGGAGGTGATGGATTTATTTAAGCTCGTTAAAGAAAACGAAACATTGATGGTCCCCCCCACATGTACAGGTAATGCTTCAACTTTATTCTGAAGCACACAATGATGAAAAAATTGTTATGGCTATACATGGTTCACTCAAACTGTTTTTATTAGGTTAGAAGCTGAGCTTCAGGCACTACTACAACCGAAAAAGGCTACTAAAAGGAGAGCACCAAAGTGCACAAAATGTGAGAACCTAATGAATGGCCACAAGAGAGGTTCATGTCCAGAAATTACACAACATACCTGATTAAACATCTTCATCTTCCTCAAAACTTACGTATTCTTGGTTTTCTGGGTTTGGAAATACTTTCCTTATGGCATTGTAACAGCATGACGGTAAGGGAAAAGATGTGTAGGGCTGCCTGTGAAACCCCATACAAGGCGAACCAACTGCCTGTACGATACTGCACGTAATAATCTGTAAATAGGTATTAGTCACCATCATATTAACAGCCAATAATCATACTATATAAAGTTAATATAATGAAGCGCCAATGCAAATCTTACTCTGGTCTGGTCTTTTGTCCTTCTCGAAACACAGAAGCATAGTTTCTGTGTCCTTTTGTTTTCAATCCCAAAGCAGCTGTCTCTAGAACCCATTTGTTCAAGCAAATCTCATTGAATCCAGGGTGTTCCATGATGCATTTGCTGTTTTCTTGTGTTTTGAATGGAAACATCATGTCACGACATGCCTGAATCTCCATACAGCAACGACACTCTTCATGCTTCACTACCAAATCTAGAGAACAAATTTCACAATCACACCTGCAACACGCCAAATATGTAAATATCAACATGATCAAACTCCTCATCTCGTAACCTCTTTTGCTACACGTTAAACAAATTGACGTTAAATATACTTACAAAAAAACAAGTTCAATCTCAGCATTGAAACGCTGCTGCCAAACGTTCAAATTGTGCTCTTCTTCAGCAACAATTTGCTTGTACTATTTCATCAGGTGAAGCAAGAGGTTTGATATTGTCATCATATGGGAGAATCTCTAAATCAGATTTGCCTGAATTTGCTGTAATGTACTCTGACAAGTCATATGATGACTCTGATTTGCTCCATGAGTCAGATGAACGGCTAGATACTGTTGAATTTGACATTTTTGGTTGAAGGTTTTCCTTGTTTAGTATAAATGCAATGGCAGTTGAGGCTTTTTGTGTGAAGTAAATGACATCACAACCTCTCAAAAGGTCGTAGCAATTTAATGGTGGTCACAAATTTGACAACTTTGCCATCCTCGTTCCCAGGGTCTTTCACGGAGGTGAGGGAAAGACCCTGGCAAACTTCGCAAAAATCTCCAATCTCATTGGTCAGCCTTTGCCAATAGAAGACACCGTGATTGATTGGTTAGTTATATTTAGTTCGTATAAGAAGCACAATGATTGGCTTTCCGTGAGTCATGATTACAAGCATTGCAAAACATTGCAACACAAAACAATAGGAATGAAAGTGTTTGTTGCAGTTTGAATGATTTGTAGATTTTTATTTTATCGAGACGGAAAGTATGGTGCAGGTATAAACGCTTTGGCTGGACGAAATCCAACCCAACAGCACAGCAAGAAGGTTTCTTGCCTTGGTTTAGACACGGAATGATAAGTCGCACAAACCATATGTATATCGTGAATTAACATTTCAGTTTATGACCATCATGAACATGGATCATGTAAAATAAAAGTGTCTATGTATTTTTATTTTTTTATATAAATATTATACTTTACTTTTAAAACTCTAGACTGACATTACAGAATTTTGAAACAATACCTATCTACGTAGAGCGTAAAGGAGTTATATCCAAAGAATTTTACAGTCTGCTTTGAATGTCTCCATGCAAGTTTAACGTGGTGTTGTGCGTGTATTTCAATGCCTACCCGGATGGATAGATTTTTTAGTTTAGGCCATCAAACGCTATCAAATCGTGTGGGAATCGCTGATCCCCTTTAAATTAATTTTACGATCACTTTCAAATATTTTGGGACATAGGTGTAAAAAATATTATACTTATAACAATGTTCTAGCTTAACTGCTTGACTTTTGATGCAAGGTCTTTAATACTATAATCTA
>JAOBYK010298142.1:7423-17741 GCA_025434845.1 Phenganax subtilis | reverse complement strand
GTTATGGTGAATGCCGAAGTCAAAGTAATTGAGTTGTGTACTTAATTAAAAACAACACCGTGTTCTATCTTGTGTAATTGCATTCCTCTTATTGGTTGGGGGCCAGTGGAATTAGTAGAAAGTGTTTAACATCTCATAGATAAATAGAGCAAGTGCAGAGAATATATTAATTAAGGGATCTTTGCGCGCGGACTCTCATGACGTGTACACACCTTCATTGCATCACAAGACGCTACTGCTGCCACCACCGCAAGAAGTGGATACTTACATTCTGAAGGGTCCACTCAAGGTGAAGCCTCTTAGCTTCAATAGATCGAAACAGGAAATCTTAAAAAGTCCTTAAACTCTGAAGCTTGACAGGTATCATTCTTTTCCTCGATATTGTAAAGATGTGATAAAACCGTGAATAAATAAACAATAACGAGCTTCAGTAAACTAGCGTACACTGAAGAAAGAAAACGATGAAAAAAATACCCTTTTTAAAACAGCATTGACATACAGGTTATATAAGTTAGTTGTAAGTCAACAGGTCACCAACCATAGTAATCACGGTACAGTTCCTTCAGCTCAGCATTTCTGGTGAGCAATGACGTAATGCCGAGTCACGTTAGTATCACGAGAAATTAAACAGTACGCCACATCATATAAAATTGGAGCATGAAGGTTTGAGAAAATTTGCAGACTCATCAGGAAGAGTTTTTAATCCAACAAAAGTTTTTGTTGTAAAGAAAAGATTTTCAGTTCTGCATTCTTTTGGGAGCAAAGTTTATGTACAGAAATCTGTACCGGAAAAACACTCCAGAAATCACAAGACTCCCAAGACATCACCACGTTGCTTAAATGAAGAAAAGAAAGAGTCTAATCGGACAAGAAAACAAAGAGAAAACAAAACAAAATGAAGTAGACACATCCTGTTTATAGTAGCTGGTGGAGAAGCGAGAATTCTAAGATCAATATCGAAGTAGATTGCTAGTGCGTGGCAAAATACAATTGCATTCTGCTGAAGAGAGCAAGACACAAGCTGACTAGAAACACACGTACAGTCATAGCATAGCGCAAAAGCCTTGGCAGAGTTTTTTGCTGATCAATACATCTTCTTTTATCCATTGTGAAACCTCTGGTCACATGCAAGTTTAAATCTTAAAAAGTGTGGGAATTGTAACTGAAGAATTCAACCCGGAACTTTAAATGAAGACAGCTGCGGAATAGTTGCTCGATAAATTTCAAAGAATCGTTGAAAAGGATATTTAAGTACTTTAAAAAGGTACAACTGTCTTGAGACCATATTCACTGGAAAAAAGAGCGTGGAGAATTAGAAATTATTGTTGAACACCAGCTGGAAATGATTTTTTAAAGAGAAGAATATCGTGCTGCCGCGACAATATTTCAAGGAAAGATGCAATTCAAGAGAACATTTTTATCTAGTATTTGTAAGGATATTTATTATATTTGAAAGCGTGTGGGAGGTTTCCAACATTTGATAGTTCTACCATAAGACGCTCCTAGTCTCCAGTGCTAAATTTCCTTAAAACCGGCTTTTCATATATATCTTCACGGTGAATCCTTCAATATTGTGCAATAAGACCTTGCTGGGAAATCAACCAAACTTGGGAGTCAAACGTCTGGAATGTGGACTCGTATGAGAGTAAAAATGAATTAAACACAACCAGCATGCATCTCAACACGACACTTGAACTGTCAGACGATATAAAGCAGAAATATTTCTTGATTTGACGATTCAAATTAATAATGAAATGCGAGCAAGCTGGGTTAGTTGTAGCACGGCATGCTACTGTCGGGAATATTGTGTATGGAGCAACATTACAAAGAAAACGCAGCAGGAATCTGAATGATAAAAAAGGAGGAAAAATTTCCAACCAAACAGGTTTGTACAGGTGCAACTACTCTTATAACTTGTTATGTAATCAAGTAAACAGGTTAAGTAAGATATTCGTGTGTGAAGGAGGTCAAGTTCCAAACCACTCCTGATATCTTTCTGAAAATTCTTTCATCGGCTGATAATATATTGACCAAACATTACCCAGTCTTCAAAGCAAACATATTATTTGACCACAATTCGATCTCTGTGAGGTTTACGGAAATAAGCCATAACACAAATAAAAAAATTCTTAAGTGGTCATCTAAATGCAAAAAGCTGTACAAATATACCTAAGATACGGTTGTGTTTCAAGCGCAACTGAACCAACAATGCCTTAATTGGATTGCAAGAGGGTTGATCCTACACATACTGCATAAGTATTCTTTAGATAAGTAGTTAGTAGAGTGCGTTGACGTTACAAGATGCTAAGTGATTTCATAATATTCAAGACAGAGACAAATTTATAGAGTTTATAAATACGGGAGGACTAGTATGACAGTTTTGAATGAAAAACCAGTTCATTATAAAGCATATAATCTTGAACTACTAGCCTCTTGAGTTCGTCAAGATTAGCCGATCATTTTCAACCGTTGATATCACGGACTCTATACTTCAAAGAAATGCGAGCATCTTCCGCCATTTTTAGCTATCCTTACAATCGCACTCGGAAGGAAGACAAGAATTTTATTGTTCACCGCTACACAGACGGCTTATTCCAGTATACTGGTCACAGATGAGAAATCGTAGAGATTGTTGTTGTTTTGGAATGATATACCAGTAGCACAGAAATTTTTTCAAAGTGAGTCTATGTTGTTCTGTTTAACTTATACATAGAATGAGCAAGAGACCAATGCATGCAGTTTCATTTACCGAACTAATCCGTAATGATAGCAACTTTACTTTCACCATTAGTCTAGATTCGTCTTACACATGTTTACTGTTACTTAAATTCACTAACCTGACAAGCAGTCGTTAGTATCTCCATCTCATCATCCCACGGATTGTTGCTTGCTTATTATCCGTATAGCTATTTTGTATAGAACACCAGAAACACCGCAGATTAGTTGTAAAGCTTGCACTCGAAGCTAAATAAAAGACAGAGAAGTTAAGTAAATTGATTATAATTTCAATTAATGTACGAACATAACGATTATTTGGTAACCTCAGTTATGGCCTCGAAAAATTCACCACAACGTTTTTCTTTATTGGTTTTACTTCAAAGTGAAATCATTTTTCGCGCTGGTTTTATTGCTCAGTGTATAGAAAGAAAATGAGTTTACCAACAAATAACATTTCAGTCCAAAAATATCAGCCTGGCAGTTGCAATGTGCTTTAGCGAAAAGTTGGAAAAATTTGCTTGAGCGCTTCTTAAACTGCGTTATCATCGAAGTTGTGAGATTGCCACAGGATCCCGTACAGGCCAGGATTACATCATCGTAGCTAATTAGACAGAGTAATTTGCAAAGTTTAGCAAATGTATGCACAAGTGTTTGTCTGGAGTAGCAGCTGTTTACATACAGCAATACTCGCTTGATGAAAAATATATGTGATAGTCAACATTGCGAAATAAGTGATATATGGAGTAAATAACGTAGTATTGCGGTCGAAAAGAAAACGTTATAAGAATCTTCAATAGTATAATTGAAATATATACTAAATATATAGTTTATGTTTTTGAACTTGAGACGTAGACAATTGAAAATATTAAAAAGATGTTATAATATATTAAAATTCAAGTAGTTTTTTGCACAATGCAGTCTAGAAAGTATTTTCATACTAGCTAAAACAGCATAAAAGTTGTGAAATTAAAACTTTCAATGCGAAAATATCTTACAAAAAGTTTCTTTTTTGGTAGTTTTTTCTGTTTTTCGTCAGGCCAATATTATGCCACTATTACGATGTGAAATTTTCCATTAAATATATTGTGTTACAAAGCGAAAATTAGGCCAAAATTCTTAACCTAAATAATGCCTGCTCGCTAATAAATTGAAACCGCCGCTGCTTGTCTCAAATTGGAGTTGAAAATTGATATTTTTCTTTGAAAAGTTTTGGTGCATGTATATCGCGTTTGCTGTTAAACAATATAAATATTGTCTTTGACAATGCGTTTTAAATAAACGTAGAAGATATATCGTATTGCCAAACTGTTTTTGCGAAATTGTTTTTGATTGTATGCTTATGGCAAAAATACATTGACTGCTGGCTTTTTGATTGCTGAACACACGAATTAAAATCAACATAGATCGGTATTAAACCGTGTTTTCGTTATGAGAAAACATTCATTCAAAGTGAAGTCAGTTCTTACAGTTAACGGGTTTAAATGAAAGTTTCTGTGAAGCAGCTGGTGTATCTTCTTGAAATAACGTAAGATGGGAAAGCGTGCATATGATGTGCATCGCCCACTTGCCGCTTATTGAAAGTTTCGTCAATGAAAATAGTGTTGACTGTAAATGTAATTAATTAGACTGTTCACCTGTTCATATGGGAAAATGCACCTGTCTGCAACAAAACTCGTTATTGCAAGACAAAATACACACCACGAAATTGCATTTTAACTGTCTTAAGTGTTGTTTCGCTAAAATGCTACGTCAGCGCTCTATGTTACAAACCTATACTACTTTGATTATGTAAATTAAGTTCAAAACTTTTTTAACACAAAGCATGTACTTGAAATTTGGTGTTTAACTTACATTACTTAAATCTTAGTTTAAGCTTTATAGAAGTAGCTACATTTTAAATTTTTATCACTGGTTTAACATCAATAGGTTTAATTGCAGTGTGTGTTATAACACAAAAGATGAAACTAAACTGACTTCTACTTATATCTAACAATTTCACCACTAACCTTCGAGAGCCATTGATGACATAAATAAAAACTGTCGGTGGTGTTTTTGTTGTCTTATATCCAAAACCAGCATGTTAATGTACTGAACAAACTCTTTTCCAAGTTAGCGTTTATTTAGTTTTAGACTTCTGTAGGTACAAATCAGTTTAAACTACAACAGGAGCTAGTAGTTAACTTGCAGTTATTTGGTCGTTCTTTTTATTATACGTGAAGCAGCAGTCTTGTACGTGATGAAAAATGCATAAACAATCGAGAATAAGTTTAATTTACTTATTCTTACGAGGGTATAAACTTCTGAATTTCACTGCAAGTCGCAAATCCAGCTATTGAAGTGAGAAAAGTTCAAAACCGCATTACAGAAAAACTGTTTGTGATCATTGAAGGCTAATGATTAAGCTCAAAAACTGCAGCGTAGGTTGGTAGATACGCGTGTCACGTAGAAATGATTAAAAATAGAAAAAGAGATTGTTGAGACACATCTGCGATCTTAAACTATTATCAACTTTGTTTCTCTAATAAAAATCCGCCCACAAGTTCTATAAAAAGTTATTTAAAATATGCGTCATAAAAGATAAAATATTGGCTCTTGCATGTAGCATATTGTTCTCATAAACATGAAAGAAAAATTGAAATATGTCTGAAATGACAAGCGAATTGCTTGTACACATGCACCGGTCTGGCACAGGTGCATATATTTAGCATAACAATGACCTGATAACGGCTCCGAAGGAAGATATCAAAAAAATTTTGTACAATAATTGCTTACTGGTAACTTGTCAGAGTCCGTACGCGGTACTGTTTCTTCTTGGGGTGGCTCTACTGTTCTAGTGTATTAGCGTTGAAAAGTCAGCTTGTATACAAACTTAGGGTGCAGGAAGTATATATGACGAAAGCAGAGCAGATGTGGTTTATATATTCAGCTTCATACAACCAATTTTGGCACTGAAGAGAAGTCCAGCGGTACACGTCATAACGCGTTTACGTCGTATTTCAAGATTATCACTTTGTGACTCAAGAATCTGCGGATAAATTTACCAAGATTTAGGAAGACTTTTGAAGGAAATTTAGATGTAAGGAGGCCGGAATACTATCGTGTGGCACTTTTCGAAATATCATCCAGTTGCAGTAAACATTTGATCATACAAAGCTTTCCTCACATGTATTCCACATGGAAGAAGACAGAGAAGATTACTATTCTTAAAAAGTAGCCTTTGTTTTACAGCAATACTTTTATACACGCGAGAAAATATTTAGCGACGTGTACGTGTACAATTAATCACTTCCGCAAGCCGTACTGACTACGCAAGGATTAAAGTCCTCATTAATTCTTTGTTACCGTCAGTAAACGTTTGGGACTTGATGTCCGAGAAATTTTCGGATACGAAACCATATCGTGTGTATCAGAGATTAGCATCCACAAATCGAAGATATCACTGGAGTATTTAAATTATATTTTTATTTTGAAGTTCAGTTTCCGAAAGAGATTAAAGAAGTGAAAGTTGCTGTGGACGATAAAAGAAGTACAACGAATATAATACACAGCGAAAATAATTTGTCGTGCGACTGGAATTGATCTAAACAAGGCTTCTATTTAATTGAAATTGACTTCACAGTAGAAGTATTCAGGGGTCGTTTGTTGATAAGATATTAGAAGTGACATATAATCTAAAAGAGGTCTTGTTATCTACAAAAGTGTTTTACAGAGCACAGATCATAAGAGCCTTTCGACCTTCTTGAAATTAAGAGAAAGAAGTGTATAATTTTTGTGGGAACTGTTTATGAAAGCTTGGAAACCGTGAATACCTTTCATTTTGTTACCACCCGCGCTTCGGCACTCTTCAGGAAAACAGAATTCGTTTCACTCAATTTCGTTTTATTGAAAGTGATGAACAGACAAGCAAGATATTGTTAAAAGTAAAGTTTAACTGAAGCAGAATTTACCTCATCATATTTTTACTGGAAGTATAGCCTCTGGGACTGCAAGAAAGTTTAAGGTGGATTTGCCATGTGAAAAGGAGCATTGTAACTTAATTTCTAATCATTTTGAGGTTTACTAGTCATGAAATCTACATTAAACAGTTAATAATCGAGGCGTGAAAATTATAACAAAGATTTAAAACATGGATTCAGGTTTTCAGTTCCAAATTGGAGATGTTGTTTTGGCTGAGTGGACGGATAAATTGTTCTATGCTAAAATTTTGCACATTGATTGCAATGAACGAGCGTGCACTTTGCTTTTTGATGACGATTCTGTGGAGCAATGTCCCTTTACAAAGATTCACAGTGGTTGGTAAAATATCTTTTTAAATTGTTGCTTAAATGTTACCTGCTATTATTCTGAAATATTAAATGATTTTAGTTGAATTATAATGAGTCACATACGTGAGGTGGATTGTAAGTAATTTTCGGAATGAACTTGTTGTAATTTCTTATACAATAGTAACAAGATAGTACATAATCAAGTGTGGGTGTGGAGGGGAAATATAAGGATTATGCAAAGTACTATAGAAACTTGAACGATATTTTCCGTTTGGATAAGACTACTTGACTTGTTGCATGACTCAGGAAATTAATCTTCAAGTATTTAGTACGAAAATCCGCGTTCTTTGAAAGTCACTTTGTGTGGTAGTACTGAAGTCCTTAGGGGGAAGTGTTTTGCATAGGCAAAAACATTCCTATCTTTTTTATTCAAAGAACATATCTGAACTTTTTAGGTAGGAAGAGAATGGTTAGCGCATTCCATTAATCTCTCTTTCTTCGACACACATGCTGAACAAATCACATTCGTGAATATACTACCTCAATTCGACTTTGGTGAAGGAGTGCATTACCTATCTGTATTACTAACTGAAGTTCTTTTTCATAATTAGAACTATTTAGAGAGCTGTATGATATACTCCACATAATGTATGATATACTTCATACACTCCATCTTACAAGTAGTTTTCATATCGTTTTGTATCGATGCCACATAAACAAACCTAGCCGTTTTTTTTTCTTTGAAGTTTTGTTATTCTCTTCGCTTAATGTTTTCTTAGCGATGAAACGTGATTAAAAACACATTAATCGCTTGATTGCCATTTAACGCAAGTACCTACTTCAGAAAAGATTCCGATTGATACTCCGCGCACTACTTGAACTTGAGTAAACATGAACATAATATATTGCTATTGTTGTTGTTGTTGACAACTCTTTGTTCTTGTTTACTATCATTAAGATATATTTGTTATTTCAGTCAAAAAATGAACCGTTTTAGTTTTTTTTACTATTTTGTTACCCCATCAATCACCTATACTATCTTATAAATGTTTTGTGTATTTTAAATTCTAGTGACGGAGACGACAGCTGAGATCGTTTGTATCGTGTGTAAGGATGGTTCGAGTGTGAGACCAAATGAGATCGTACTTTGCGACAAATGTGGTATAGGTAAGTTGCATTTTTATAGTCCACTGACTATAATAAAACTTACGCGTAGTTTCACATTTTATAGTTCATCAGCGATTTCCTCTGATTCATTGCCAGCCATCAATGTACAAGGAAATGTTTTCCAACTGACAAACGAGTTTACTCCTTAAAATTGATCTTGGCGCATGAAGTCAGTGCGATATCGCTGATGATATATACGATATATCAAAGCGAAATTTTATAGAAATCGAAAATATCTTGGAGTTCTAAACATATTTACTATTGATGGTAAATTGAAATATTTTTGCTCGCTCTATCTGGCGCGTTGCTGCGGAGTTGCGCATAACGTAAGCTCGCGTGTTTATACGGAGTTGCGCATTAGCCGACGCGCGGTCTGCATGCATGTGGTGTATGTATTCACGACAATTACACGAGAAAGCAATCAAGCTGTCTCTAATGAAAACATGTAATATTTGCTGAAGCACTTAAGGACAGCCACCTGCCCAAGTGACAGATGCAAAAAACAAAGATAAGAAATTCCGGTTGCCATGTGTTTGTAGAAATACACTCAGCTTTGAACAGTGGAAGTGCAAGAAGGAAATTGACGTAAACGCAAAGAATATTAACTTCACTGTATGCAATATTTAAACATAGTTTATGAACTTGAATAGTTCTGTTCACCGTGGTATATATCAAGCAATATTCCAACAGCACACGGGCGCCGTTTTCAAACGTTTCCGAAAACGTTTATCGTTTTAACGCTTAGTTAACACTTTCCAAGGGAAAATATTTTCAATATATTAAATTAGCTGCAGCCTCTGCCCTAAATTGTCAGTGTTTGCAACTTTGCATCCGTTTTCGCGTGAAAACACAAATGAAGACGCTCAAAAACGTTACCGTGTGCACATAGCCTAAGTTCGACTGAGATACGAAGAAATGTAACTGTCTTGACATGTTAAA
Source organism: Phenganax subtilis (assembly GCA_025434845.1). Classification (NCBI taxonomy): domain Eukaryota; kingdom Metazoa; phylum Cnidaria; class Anthozoa; order Malacalcyonacea; family Clavulariidae; genus Phenganax; species Phenganax subtilis. The sequence goes on along the minus strand of JAOBYK010298142.1, from coordinate 8,652 downwards.
AATTTATTTTAATACCATGTACTACTTCTAAACAAATTTATTTTTCCTAAAAACTTTAAATGTATTTCTTAAATCTACAAATTTCTCTTTTTCAATTCATGTTTCCGCGTTTGTGAAGATAAACATTCCACAATTATCGATACTGCTTGGCGAATGTAGTTTAGATTATTATTCTTGATTAAAAATTGTACAAATTTTTCGCAAATTATCTAGAGATCTTACCAAGAATAAGATTGCAGATGCAGTCAAATCTGGCGGCATTTAAAGATACACATCTTTAGATCATTTCTGAGATGAGTTACATTACTTTATCAGAAGTTGCATGTAATATGTTTGTTTCAAATTTTGATTGAAAACTGGACGACATTCATTATTTAAAAAATGTTGTTAAGTCTTGCATATCGTGGGAAACACAAACTAGTAAGGATAAGTTTGATTTGCTTGCTCTTATAGAAGAAAAAATTCTAAATGTAACTATATAGCTACCATTCATTGCCCTGGAAGGCTAACTGAAACACGGCGTACGCATGTAAAATGGTTCTGGTTTCCAGGGTTTTCGACCGTGTGCGTGCGCCTAGTGCAACATCTGGAACCATCTTGAGTGTCAAGTTTTCTAAAGTTGCTCAAGCTTGTCTTGAAGACGTGACTCAAGTCAGTGTTGTCTAAACATCTAGTGAGCTCGATTTAAAACGACAAAATTTTGTACGCGAGCATAAATTCAGCTGATTAAGGCATGCGAGTGCATTATATGAAGAAAAAGGAATTCTTTTAAGGTAGGATGTCGAAGTACGCAAGCTTTTTGAGCCGTGCGAATGCAAATTTATTTCTTTTGACTGCAGTTTATGTGACCAACTGTGGACAATATGACTCGCTCTTGAGCTATATTGTGTCCATCTGCAAAATAGCCAAGCTTTAGAAAGCCTCACAGGGCAGCGAATAGATCTCAAGGAAATTTAACTCTCTCCGCGACATGCGCAACTTGTACTCAGGGCCATTGTGGGCCAACCGAGCCCATCACGTGTGAAAAGACAGCGCATCTAGGTTTAAATTTAGTAATATGTTGAGCATGTAAACGAGGTTTTGTTAAATGCATGGAGTACAGGTCGTGGTGCAGGTGGCCAGGAACCCGCAGAAAGCAATTAAGAATCACAAGTGACAAAGTTCAAGATCAGAAAATTTTCTAATAAATTGCATATCAGTGAAGTACCGCCCAGACTATTTGACGAAAA
>JAOBYK010298031.1:0-19637 GCA_025434845.1 Phenganax subtilis | reverse complement strand
ATGCCAAGTCATCTTGCGCAGAAGACGAAGGCATTGTGCAGAGATCAAAAAGAGCCAAAATGGATGATTACGACGAAAGGCTAGCTACCTGCTCCGACAACTGCGACGTTTTTGATAGTAATGACAAACAGGAAGAAGAAGAAGAATATAGCAGTGAAGAAGAACAGAGCAGCAGCGAGGAAAGCCAAGACGGTGAGACCAGCGAAGATGAAGACGATTCCGACCCCTGGCGAACCTTGATAGATGAAGCAGCGTCGAGACTTCGTGAAAAGTAAAAAGAACTAGTACAAGATTTTCAAAATGACGGATTTAGTGAAATTGATGCAAAGAAACAATCATTTTCAGCAGTTCTTCCGGAGCTGACAAAAGAATTATGAGATCTTTATTTGGACCACTTACAGTGGATGTCAGAAATGAAAAAGGATCCTGTGCATAAAAAGATTATGGAAACAAAAACAGGTTCGTTGAAGAAGATTCTTTTGACCCTGAGGAAGCTGTGGAAGCTGCTGTTAAGAAGAGAAAATTTCTTTTCCAACGTATGTTAGAAGAAAGACAGCATTTCCGTGACAGTAATGATGATGATGATACTGGAGCACATTGTCCATTGAAAAATGAATTGTACTATCGTTAATGTGTTAAAATAAGGTAGTCTCATTGCACCGCTTAAAAGTTGGACAGATTGTTGATTCACTGTAAACTGTTATATTCAAAGCAATAAATTGTTCTAACGTTATTCCGTATTGTTTTATTAATATGTTTAGTCAGCCCTGACAATGATCGTTTCAACTATATGCCGCTGGAGTGAGGCTGAGATGGGATAGCCAGCTCTGGCGTGTTCCATTTCGGCCCGATTGGCCTGCTTGGCCTGCCTATTGGCCTTTTTGGCCTGTCCACTTTACCTATATGACCTTTTTGGTTTGTTTATTTTTTTCCTGTTTGGCCTGTTTGGCCTTGCTGGAATGCAAATGATGAATTTGATCGGCTGGCATAAATTATCGCTATTTTGATCTTTTGCTAGCATACATTATCGCCATTTTGATCCTTGGCTATGTCTTCGCAGAGGTCCAACCACGCTGGTAACGTCACCACAGTCACGCGCATTGCACGTGCACGGTACGTCACTTCAAAGGGTAACGTTACCTTCCGGACCCAAAATGTGACGTCACTTTCCTCGCTATACGTGCGGCGTTATACTACTAAAGCCCCTTTCTGCGATTTTCAACGGAACTTTCTTTAAGTGTACTTTTTAAGTGATGGTAGATACAGGAACTTCAGTCCAAAAGCAATGTTTCTACAAGAACGTTAAGTACAATTCCATTAGACTAATTAAATAAGTTGATTGATTAGAAGCATGATTAGTAGTAAAAGTATGTTAGATTTATCAAATTAGTTCATATCAGGTAGATGTCATTTCCGTCTAGCATTAATGTTGACACATATAGATACATGCACAGAACTATTTTTCAGATGAGTTAAGAGTAGGGTTGCGGTCAGAACAACCTAAACCAGTGTATTTGCTAACCTGTTTATCTGTTTGTATATTTGGATTTGGAACTGCTGATGTAGACGTAGTCTTAATGACCCGCAAAAGAAGTAAGTTACATCTATTGGATTTTTCTTAATGATTAATAATTAGCAACGCGGAATTGGTATGTACATTTATGTTAATAATTATCCTCAAATACTCTATAACTTTGATTTAGATCAAATAGTGAAGTAATAAGAAACAATTGAAATATAATCAATAAATATAAAACTATACGATTGTGGGTCATCTATTGGACTGCACGAACATATATCCGACGGACCAAGCAAGTTGGGCTTAAATAAAAGATAAGACCTCGAACAGATTGTCTGTGAAGTATTTCGGTCTGAATGTAAATAATAAAGGAGAAATGCTTCATCAAAGTTTGACATTTTGCTGCCATATTGCCTTTTGTCTGGCAGACGAATAAGCAGTCAGCGCGCTAAATTTATGACGTCATTTAGTGCTTCGAAGCAAGATCGTAGTTCGTGGTATATTGATATTTACATGTTGTGGTGCGTTGTAAGATTGTTTTAAATAAATTTGTTTTGGTAAAATGTCACATAACTCTGTTCTTTGTGCACCAGTAGTAGTCCAAAGACTAATGGCACAAATATAAGCTATCGTACAATCGCACTCGGAACTCGAAATTCGTCTGGGCTTAAATTGATAGCCCAAAACTCCACCGTTCTGCAAAATGTTTGTATCCATATTATTTACCCTCTTTCTTGACAAAAGTGGAATCAGTTGAATTTAAAACTTCGCCCCTAGTTGAACTTAAATTATCGACATTCATGATGAATTACGTTGGCTTTTTATTATAAACGTATAACCTCGCTTGCTGCAAAGCACTCAATGACGTCACAAATTTAGTGCCCTGACCGCTTATGCGTATGCCAGACAAAAGGCAATATGGCAGCAAAATGTCAAACTTTGATGAGGCATTTCTCTTTTATTATTTACATTCAGACCGAAATACTTCACAGACAATCTATTCAAGGTCTAATCTTTTATCTAAACTCAACTTGCTTTTGGACTGGAGTTCCCCTTTAAGCAGGCTACTAAGTTCCAGTAATCTATCATATTCAGATGAAGTATACCTTTAAGAAAGACAAGGTATGTATTTGAGAACCGCAAAAGTGAGATGTAACGAAGCCATTTACTCATGTTTTTCTCGTCGGTTTCATTCTCTTGGCTTTACACTAGCGTGATCATATGCGTTAGAAAATTCACAATAAATGTATGGTGTTTGTATGTTCGTAATTGTCGTGAAGGTAGCCACGAATTTCCTAAACGGCCAAACTAAGATAGTTTCAAAGTAAATACTTGCAGAGCAATTACTGGAAGATAATATGTACTGTTTTCTAGGGTTTGGACTGCTAAGAACATAAAATATTTTGGTGAATGGGAACCGACCTCAGCTGCACATTGTCGCGTATTACTTTCGCATTAGTCTGTATTTGCTGTATTCTAGGTCGCTTGTGACGAACCCGCATACAACCTTATCCAAATGTTTCTACATAAATGCTAAACTTGATTTCTCTTCCAACGCTTTGTTCCTCCGCAAAATCCTGAATATTTGGGCAGAAAATACTTTGAGGAGGTCAATGCAATTTCTAAACAACAATGGAAATTTTCTACCCCCTGTTCGTTCCTAAAGCTTTTTGATGCTTTATGATCTCTCCATGCTTCTATCGCTTTTGTACGTCGTCAGCCATGCATCCAACCTCAAAGTAAACTGATTCGATATGTGTTGTACATTGCCAGACATTTAATTGCAGGTGTTACCCTGACTCACGTTAATTGCAACTACTCTCAGACTCGAGAAGATGTGAAGCGCACTGAGCAGTGGGTTGAAAAAAAAAAGACGCAGAATTATTTCTAACACCTCGCCCGTAAACGACCAATGAAAATTTGCAGTAGCATTTTGTTCAGTTTTTGCTCTGTGGTTCCTGCAAGAGAGTATGAGTTCGCTAACTACGGGCAAATGGTGGTAGGAAGTCAAAAACAATAATTTTCACTGAAGAAAGCTCCCCTACCTGCACAAGGAAAAAACTAGATGGCGTGTAGTTCTCAATCAAAATGAAGTAAAGGTTAGTATTTTAAAAGGTATTTTTGCTGTTTTTGCACTGGCAGACGTGTTGATTGCTCTTTACTCCATCAAGATCATGCAAATTTTAAATGGACACTCCATTAAAAATACAAAAAAGGTTTATATGAGTACCTTACGTTGTTTGGTCTATAGCCCTGAAGTTAGAAAATGCAATTTGTTTTAGTTATACAAAAAAGTCCAACAAATTCGATAAAATCGTCTAAACCAACGCACCTTTTCGTCTTTATCAAGCAAAAGTGCAGCATTCCAAAATGTAACACTCGGACTCACGAGCTGATTGGCCGCATTATTTCCAACTGTCATAATGAAAAATATAAATGTTACTTGTTCATTAGGGTCGATTAAACCTTATATTCAACTAGATGAAACTTTTTTAGTTCCTCATCAGTTTCATGATTTACTAAGTGAGAGTTTAGAATCGGGTGAAAAGGCACGATTCATCCAATAAAGTGTCTGAATTTCAGAAAATTCAGTCGCAATTTGGCGAAGAATACAAGAATAGAATATTCGGCGTATAAACTGTTTAAGTGAGGTATTTATTGACGCGGCTTTCAAGTAGAAGGGACTCTACTGGAGTTATTCGTCGACATTAATAGATTGGAGTGTTTCAAAGAGGTAGAGAAAAGTATAGAAACTTTGGCCTTTGAACACATTCCTGGAGATCAAAAAGAACTTTATTTGCACTGACAAACAATACAAATGAGGCAAATCATGGCCAGAAATATCAAACAGCAATGAATTGCGCTACAGCGCCCACGGATATTGTGATCGCCGGCTCAAGCTTCGAGGAGTGAAGGAAACCCGTTTGGCTATTATTCTTTTTTCATACAAAATAATGCCGTTTTACAAACAGCTAAACCGATTAACTTCTGCCAAAGTGTTTGATCACATTTAAAGTTTAAAGAAAACACAATTATCGTTGAAATAAATTACGAAAATATCAAAAACTTTGGGAACAAACTGCAAGCAGTTAATAGGGAAGAAGCCGCCAAAATCAATCTTATTTACTAGCACTTAAAATTATTTGAATTTACCGCCAAATATTATGAATGCTCAAGCAAAAATATTATTCTGGTCAGCAGTTAGTATCAATTTATTAAATATGGCGAAAGAAAAGCCAAAAATATTTACAGGACGATTTCGGTTTATTTTTGTGGTAGCGAAGAGCTTATTCGCGGGCATTTATATTGCTGCAGAATCAAGCCAAGTATATCAGCATTTCGCGCAATCGTTTTATATTTATATGGGTTCAAAAACACTTTCACAAGTTAATCAAACTTTAATGGATCCGGTGGACGTGTTTGGCTTTTTGTGAACTCCCAGTATACCGGGTGGAAAATTACAAACATTAGAACCTATAGTGAAAGCTATAAGACAAAAAGATTATGTGGCACGTAACATTTAACCTGCTAACGCGCAAAAATCGGACGTCAGCTTGCTGTGAGATTTCAGGTTCGTATTCATTAATGTATATTCGTAGTTTATAGACATGGGGAACACACCGCTAGCATCTTGTTAGTTTATGCGCATAACGTCTTCTCAAAGTTCTCTATCGCTCTATAGTATTCTGCAATCTTGCATTTCTTAACTTAGTACTTTCATGCGCATATTTTCTATTGAGGTGTTTGATATTTCTGGCCATGTGCTGTTCATAACGAGCAGTGTCTTTTATCCTCTATGTAAACTTTTGAGCGCTGAAGTTAAAGACGACGCACAGGTAGTAGTTTGTGACTTGAACCCTGATCAATTGATTGAAATGAAATGTCTTCTTGAAATCGTTTACGAAGGCGTGCCCTAAAACACTGGTTCGACTTTTGAGTTACAAAGAGTAAGCAAATTGCCAACTTTCTTTTAAGACCTTTACATGTTACTGGAAACTCTTAAAATAGATGACTGCATCGCACAAACTCACTGAAGTTGATTCACAGTGATATTGAAGACTGACCTCCACCCAAAGAGCTTGTTATGTGGGAGATACTGAATTGCATCCAAAAGTAGAAACACTTTAAACTGCAAATTCTGTTTTTACGTGGAAGCAATACTCTATAGATGCTGTTATATCTTGTTAAAAATTTTTTTGAGCAAAGCAATGAGGTTAGTAGCCACTTTATAATTTTTAAACTCTGTACTTTAATCGTATAGGTAAAGAAGGCCCACATCTGAAACATTGATAAAAATAAAGGCATTTCCAGCTTACACCGTCAGACCTGCCTAGGAATTTTTTTGCCAAAAAATATGTATTATGAGCAGGGTTAGTCGTACTACATTTCATCTATCGTCTCCCTGACAGGGCTTGCTCAAAGACAATAAGAACTAATACTGAGTGTAGAAGTAAAGTTTTGGTACTGGTTTCCAGAAATTGTCAGCCTTCATCCAGAGCAGGAAACTAAAGTCAAACTATTATGGGGTAGGACGAAGTGATTATTGTAACCACATAGACCACAGAGTAGAATGGAAGCCGCTAACACTGGTGTTCATCATCCTTGTCCCCAGTGGGTTTTAATGCGTAATTTTCTCTCGCGGGAAATACACGCGTGGGTGCTGCGAACGGTTGACGCGGCGGGCTACTCGCCTGACAGAAAATGTGTCGAAAAGTGGCAATGTGTCGAAAAGTGAGATTTGGCCTGCCTCGTAAAAGAACTATGCAGGAAATGAATGAATTTTTTAAGAAAGTTGCTTTAGAAGGTAAATTCGTCTCTATTTAACTTCATCTTTATATATTAATGTCTCGAAGTGTATAAAATCGTCTCAAATATAAATATTGATTGTTATAAATCGTTTACGCGATTACGCTGGACATGTGCATAAACAGTATTTACATATCACGCTACAATGCCGATGCTTTACAGACGACATTTCCGTGAATTCTGTATCTGAAGAGTTTGTTTGTTAGAATCCTCTTCCTTCTTTAGTATTAAGGAAGTGTTTTTTAATTTAATTGTACAAAATATTGAGTGTGATCTCAGTCTTCTTTTATACAAGCTTACATATAATATAAATACATGTTATTGTGCTTATCATGCAGTAAATTGTTAAACAATGGGTGTATGAGAAAAGATATACTAGTTACAATGAAATAGAATCAAGAACTAATTGATAACAAGCCGAAATAGAAAACAAATCATCTTCGTTCATAACGTGTCCGCCATCTTGAGTGCATTTTCTGCCAGGCGCGATTTCCGAGTTTTAAACATTACCGCCCTCACGTGTACTTCCAGTGAGAGAAAATTTCACAACTAAAACGCGCCGGGGACGAGCTGGGTGTTCATATGGAAACAAGGCCTGAGCAATATTAACATTGATAGAGAGAATTGTTGCTACAGTCTGAACGCTTTAACAAGCCAATTCATTGATTTTTAACAGTAAATACCTTTCATTTTCAACGTTTTAGAGATTGACTACAAAAACAATGAAAACATGAAATTTTAGCGATTACGAAGGCGCCTTGACACTGTTCAGTTCGCCATTGGCGGGGGCAAGAATAGCGACATCAGCATGACGAAAGCATTTCCAGGAATGAGGAGATACAAATATCGCAGGAGCTGATACAGCTGGTTAAGTAATTTATCTGCAGTTTCAGCTAAGGCGCTGTATCAGTTGACTACATTTTCGCAACTCCTAAGGGAAAGCACAGGTGAAAATGTTTTCGGCTAAAAAGCGCACTTGCTTCCATAGCTTCTCTCAATAATTCATTACGCAGGAAACCCAGAAGTATCCGCCAAGCAAGCAATCGAGTAATAAGTATTGTCGTCTCCTCACACTTCTCTGAATATCAATTTTAGCTATTTTAATTCTAAACTGTCAAAGGATTATGGCAAAACATCGCTAAATCTAAAAATTTTCGCGTTGATTCTTCAATTTCGGCCATTGTAAAGTTTCAGTAGATCAGTTCTCACAATAGTTGTGTGTCGTTGACTGATTCTCCATTTGAACGAAATTGCACGGCTCTATCATTGATAACAGCAGACAGAAAGCGTTGCTCTTCAATTTGCGACAAAATACAGTGTGTTTAAAAAAAAACGAAACACTGATTTATGTAGAGGCATTGAAAATGGTCAGATGCATAATTATATTTTCATGAAATTTAAATTAGTGTAATGCATGGAAACTTGAAAGCCTTGCGTCTCCCATGGGTAAGGAATAAGTATTTCTTTGTTGCAAATTTATTAAAAACTCAAACGCGTGTAGGTTTCTCCTGCCTTATTCCTTACTCGTGGGAGCTGCAAGGCTTTCAAGTTTCAATGCATTACACTAATTTTAATTCCATCAAAATATAATTTATGCATCGGACTAATTTGCAATGCCCACATAAATCAGTGTTCTGTTTGTTTTGAAACACACTGTATACAGACAAGAACCACTTTAGCAAAATTGAAAACAAAACTTCAAACGAAACTTGAAGTGTTGGGAACTCAAAATCAGTGATAACGGGAAAACTCTGCTGACATTCGTCGCATATTTTAAAAAAAAGTAACTAAACGAATAAGGCACGTTTTGGTAAAAAAAAAACTCACTACTCGTCATTGTTTTATTAGAACTCGCCATATTGTTTACTTGTGATATTGCTTTGGTTCCTTAGCCACAAGTGGGAGCAAAAAAGCTCGGGTAGGTTGGTACGCTTGTCACAGTTCCAGTGCAAACCAAGCCTGCGGCTTTTGAAGAATTGCCCATAGAAAGTGTTGTAGTTCCCCATGTCCTAGGTTCCTTGCTGATATGGGCCATGCATTCACCACCATATTGTTTCAGATATTTTTTACCCTCCTGCTCTGTTGTTGGGTCTCACGAGAGATATCTAAAAGGAAACTTTCAAAGTCCACAACGCCCTTGATGAAGTTTGGTAGGCCTGACTCAGATCATAGGAAGTATCCATAATAAGCACCCTGTAAACATGCAGTAATTGATTTTTTTACACTTTACAAACTAATCGAATGAAGCACGTTGTGGTAAAAACCAAATGGCACAAAATTCAAGTTTACATCTGTCAGAAAAATGCTTTGCAGAGAATACTCTTCTCAGCCATTGATACACTTGATGAGAACTCGCCATATCGTCCACTTGTCATACCATATAGGTTTTTCATCTAAAAGGGTTTAGCATTGCTCAATTGTCTCTCATCAACGTGCTTCTTCTTGATTTTTTAACTTTTATTTTCGTATCCTCAGCTCATAAAAATATGAATTTTCAGCTTAGTGTTTAGGACCACCAATGATGCAGTAAAAATCATTTCATTTTATCCCAGAGAAATAATCCTTCAGGGACATCCTCTTCCAATGGAAAAGGCCTGTTCGCAAGAAGTTCCGATACCAAGTGTTACAGCTCTTGGAGAATTGTCCATATAGAAAGTGTTGTAGTTGTTTATGTTTTCCTGGCCTTGGTGAAATGCTCCACTTATTTCTTCACAAGATTCTTTGGGATACATTTTAAACTCCTTGCTCTGCAGTAGTGCCTCAGGAGAGATATTTTGCTGGAGAGATTTAGAGTCGTCAACGCCCTTGCTGAAATTCGTAAAAATTTGAATCAGATCAGAACAAGTATCCAAAATGAGAACCTTGTATATATTCAGTGTAAAGCGTTTTCTTTTTTTACACTTTTCAAACAAATCCAATGGGACACGTTTTGGTGAAAGTCAAAGGGTACGGAATTCAGGTTGACTTCAGACGGAGAAATGCTCTACAGCCAAAGGCCCTTCTCAGTCACTGCTATGCTCAGTTACAACAGTGAATGTTATGTTCTTGTGATATCGGTTAGGTTCCTCATCGACAATCGTTTGTCCTGCTTAATTGGTTCTCATCAATGTGTTTTTTCTCGTTTTCTTACTCATCTTTTCTTATCCTCCTCTTAAAAAATATGAATTTCCATCTCAATGTATAGGTTGCTTTCAACCAAGTGATTTTGAGATTTTACATGACGCCAAGTATGTAAAATGGACCATTGTAAACTTTTCAGTTGACTTCAACGAAACTTTAAGGCGTGAAGGTTTGATTCCTTTTCAATTAATTGAAGGACACCCCACTCACATGCGAAAAAATCATCAACAAAATTGTTAGCTTGATTGTCATTCGGTCGAAAAATCATGTGCTTGCAAACAACCTACAGGACCACCAATGATGCAGTAAACAAACGTAATAACTGAAGTAATCGTAGTAACAAACGTTTTCATTTAAAACGTTTTCCAGTTAGAGAACTGAATTGCACAGTTATTCGTACAATATGAGTAATACATGTTCAATAAAGAACATAACAATAAGAGCAAGAATCATTTATGCAAAAGGAGCACAAGTAGCCATTTCTCTATTGAAGAATGCATGAGTAATATTTGTGAAACTTTGGAGATATTATAACTCAGTAATACTGATATTTTAGTGGATATGGGTTAATTGATAATCATTTCTAGAAGAGTTATCGTCATTCCCAGATGCAACAATGATGTCTTTATATAGGGAAAATGACGGGCTAGCATTTGAACAAGTTTTTTTTGTTACACAATTTCAATACTTTACAAAATTCGCTGTTCCTTACAAAAACTACAATATTTTTGAGCTAAAAAAACGTAAATGAACCTGAGTTTAAGGCTGAAGTTTATAAGTAAACTTGCTTGACTTGCCCCGGTTTAGATGTAAATTTGGCCGTTTAAAGTGACTTCTTTTGTCGTTCTTCTGGTACGACCTCAAAAAAATTAACTTCTATCTTTAAACTTGGCGAAATAAAAAAAAATGGAGTCCGAAATTCTTACCATTTCCTGAAGTAAGACTTGCTTAAAGTCGCCAATTACAACACTAAACCACGTACAATATGCAGTCTTACTGAAATAGCATTAAACAACCTCATAGAATTTTGTACCAGTTTGGCGACACTTTAGCCATTTCTGATACCGTCCAATGATCTCCTCCGGAGTTAAACTTAACCAGTTATATCGCCTTTTGTACAGGGCCATTTGGCCATATAAGCTCTAGAACAGAAATGGTGAATTTTCTTTTATCACTGGCAGCTCACTAACTCCTGACTTTTTTGAACATACTAAAAATGTTTTCGAATGGTTATGGTTCAAATTGCTAAAATCAACATCGCAATCATCTTTGCTAAATGGAGCTGCAAAGAAAGTAAATCATTTAACACAATCCTATAAACCATGGCTTTATGCAACCAAGTGCACCATGAATTATTCTTCGCTCTACCCATCGCTATACAATTTTACTAAAAGTGGTAAATGCTTAGATTGAACAAATATGAACTCTTCTAGTACAAATAGTAAAGTTTGTACTACATAATCACAAAGTAGCTCCAATTAACAGGAAAGCTGTTAGCGACATCCAGTGCTCCTTCATAATCTAACACACGCAATGCTCGGCTAATAAAATTTAAATAGCTTAGTATGCAATATTTGTCAACGGTCAAAGTCATATCAGTACAGTTCCCCTTGAATAAGTGCCAAAAGTGTGTATCGGCAAAATGCACTTAAATTTCTCTCATGTGTTTAGTTCACTTTCAAAAGGGTGTTAACTACCTCTTTCTGAGGAACAATATTCAAACACGTTTTTCACTTGTGTCATCTTCCTCTGCAGAATGTCTCTTTTTTTCTTTTTGTTGCCCGATATTTGTTATCACCTCCTTCTTCTTATTCTGCATTAAGAAAGCAACTTTGTTTTTCATAATAGTAAACAAAGCTAATTTCACAGGGACGATGGGTGCAGTAGATATCACCAAAATTTTCTAAGCAGAGTTCGCAGAATTTGTTTCACTAAACTAAGCAATGTGTACGGCAGCTAAACACTGTACACATCTTGTGGCTGATAGATTATAGCGTGGTTAGCAGGAAATTGCACTGTGGCTACTTTTTCAAACCAGTTTCGTATGTCTTGTTGGTATTCATTGAATCTTTGTAGAAGTATCAGCTTACTTTTTACATGCTGTGACCACGATCCTGCCGGTAAGTACCTCATATCCAGGGGCGGATTCAGACGGTTGCAACAGTTGCTTGAGCAACTGTCAAACTCTAAGTAACCGGATAAATTTATTAAAAAGTAAATATGTCGCATCAGTGTTTCAAGTCGTAATGGTAAATTTAATGCCCAATGTCATGAAAATTTGAAACTGTGAGCGTTAGTTCTGCGTATGCATCGTGCCAACGATTACCGCTTGTTGATTAGAGTTATTTCAATTCTTTACGTACGATATTACTTGAAGTAAGGAACGAGCAATAAATTGTTTACGCGCCTACTGTACTGGCTGATAGCCACTGAGTTATATAGGAGCTGCAGTGGCCACAGCTGCTGCAAGTGCGGGAAGCCGTTGGCTTCCAACCGTGCATTCAAACTCACGGTTGCAAGCCAATAAGAACAGACCTTCCACGGTTGCAAGCCAATGGCATTTCTGCTTGACTAATTTTGGCGGTTGTAAGTTAATAGCGTCGCTTCTTGGCTGAGACTGCATGAGACACTGATCTGATTATGTAATCATAATATTGCACAATGTACCACATTCACTGGACTACAATTTATATTATAGCGCATATACCAGCGCCATAATGGGAAAGAACTTTTTGAGAAGTGTTCTGGAGTGAATAGTAAATGAAAGGAATTCAAGCGTCATCCGAAAGCGCGCTATACTTGTGAGGTAGGATAAATATAAGGTTGTCTCTTCTTGTGAGTTGTCATGAGTTGTGTTTTAAGCAAATCATTGACATTACTCATCTTCGTGTTTTACCCGAGTAAACTCAGTAGTGCGTGGTCTGTTTGCGTGGTCTGTATGTAGTTTTTAAGAATTTAATTCCTGCTAGTCTTCGTAAGTTTTATTAAGAATACCTTCTCATACGTTTGGAATGAATTCATTGGGCTATTCCATTTAATATCCATACCCCCCCCCCCCCCTATCAAGGGTTCTAAGCAATTTTTTTATCCTGGAATTCCTCAGGTCAGGCAATTAATAGTATTGAAATTCCTTAGGTGAGGCAATTTATAAGACTGGAATTTCTCAGGTTAGGCAATTTATGATTATCGATTATGGATATCCTGAGGTTAGGCAATTTATAATACTGGAATTCCTCAGGTGGGGCAGTGTATAATACTGGATTTCCTCAGGTTATGGAATTTTATAATACTGGAATTCTTTAGGTGAACAGTGTATATGACTGGAAATCTTCAGGAATGAAGATTCTAGGTCTATGCCCTCGATAGGGGGGGGGGTATGAATATTAAATGGAATAGCCCATTGTTAATATTAGTCCCGCAACACTAGAATACTAATTTATATTTCCAAGAATATTTATATAATTAATATTAATGAGTAATTACCGGATTACAATTAAATACTTCTAGCGCATAAATATAATTTTGTTTCACAGCAGCAGCATGTATAATCTTCGTACTACCTATTGATGTATAAATGTCTGAAAAATTACTATTATTTTAAGACCACATGAAAATTATGGACAAAATTGGTGTGTGAGCTAGCGACTGGCTGATTTTGCTTTGCTCTTGCCAAAGCATTGATCATTTTCAATAAGTCCGCTCATTATATTGCATTTCAGTAACTTGCTCCAATCATTGTACTAAATATCCAGATCATAAATTATCAAGAGGTAAACATGAATTACCACACCTAATTCATAACCACTATGACTGATCAGAGCTCTATTCTGTGTGCCTGGCAAATAGTGTAGTTAGTTAGATCGTGTTTAAGTGTCTTGATGTATAGGTGGTCAAGACTGTAAAAAAAATTAGGAAGGCGGTAGGGATGATATTGCACCCCCCGGATTTTCAATTTGCAACTGTCAAATTTTTTGCTGGATCCGCCCCCTGCATATCTGTGAAAAAAATTAGAAAATCTTCACCGCTGCTTGTAATATAACAAAGATAAAATGAAGTAAATCGAAAGTCCAGATAGTGGGAATCTGAAACGATGTTGTGAGGACATCAAAAGTGTTCTTTTTAATTTATCAGTTTTACTTCTTTCGTCCTTAGTGTCTTAGCATTGCATTGCCAACACAATATGGCATGGTACAAGTCCCATATTACGAATGCAGGCTACAGAGCTCTTTGAAATATCGAGCATGTTGTATCTGATGTCTGCCAAAGTAGAAAATCACTCAATCTGTTTTTTCTTGAAATTCGAATGAGCAAATCTTGATCAGGAGTTGTCTTTGTGCAAAGTGTTGTGCATACTAGCTATCAGTCACATTTCTTGGTTCAAGTATTCCAAATTTCACGCCCTTGGCCACTAGCTTTATTGCCCCAGTAACTTCATATCGAGAAGAGTAGGCAAAGCAGACATGTAAAAAACATTTGGTGGTATTTTTGGAGAAGCTCACTTTTTCATCTATAGTCTTTTGAATCTCGGGAGGAAGAAGTACAAGACCATCTAAAATTCTGATGCTAGTACTATGTTTCATGATTTTATCCTTTTTTTCTAGTAGTTTGGTTACCTTTCCCTTGTCAGTTCCATTAACCATCACTTCATCTTTCAATCTTTTGAAATTTTCAATGCTAAATGCATACACCAAGACTTCGCAGATTCCTTGTTCAAAACACCATTGCAAGATCTCGACGAGCGTTGAAGCACCAGATTGATGTGTCTTAGCGCACAAGTGTTCTCGACGTTTTCACAAGTTTAATAATAACAATAATAATAATAGTAATGATAATCTTTAGTGATCCATCTTATGTCTAAAAAGTGCAATGGATTTACAATGTCGAATTGATCAAGATATGTTACAATATTTAAAATGTTATATACAATAATGGAAATACAAATAAGAAGAAATAAGATAAGACTAGATAACTAGATATATGCACTTGAACGAGCGTGGAAAGAACGTTTATGCCTTTTCGTTCGCGACAGTATATTATTACTATTAGTAGTCCTTAACTCCTGCAGATTTTTTTACTTTGGCATATGAGGTATGAAAAGGATGGCTGGGGTCATTAATAATCATCTGCATTTCACGTTTCAATTGTGCTTCTTTTGTGTCACAAAGACTTTGTAGGCAGTCCCTGTTGTGACCAAGGATTCGTAGGCAACATGTCTGAGTTCATGCAATTTCATTTTCCAGATAAGTTGGGAGGCCGCCGCAGACACGTGAGGCGTACTCAAGAATAGATCTGATGTTAGATTTATATGGAGAAGTGAGCACCTCGGGTGGTAGGTTAGCTTTTCTGCATTATGTTAGAAGGTACACATGACGATTTGCTTTGTTTATAATGGTTTCGACATGATTACTGTCGAACCTGTATATCACGGCCCTGCATTAAGCGGCCACCCTGTATCAAGCGGCCACTATCCAAAGTCCCGATTTTTTTGGTATAAGTACTATAATTGTCACCTGTATTAAACAGCCACCTGTATTAAGCGGCTGCGGCCACAGTTTCCCAGTCCCATTTCTGGCTTTTACTATTACTTTTACCTGTATTACGCGGCCACCCTCTTTATAATGAAACCCGAGAAAATTTGAGTAAACAAGCATAACACATCCTATAATTATGAACTTTATTCCGTTCATGCTTAACATCTGTCAACATTCATTGTACAACATTTATTGGCGGTTGGTATGCTATTCAAAGCTCTAAAAACTTCAAACGCCGAAATGCCAGACTTCTGTGTCTTACTTTTTAACATTGCAGTAACACTTGCATATTTCTTCACACTGCTGTAGAAATACTTGCCTGCAGCCTGCGATGCCATTTCACAGAAACGTCGTATGTTTAAATAATTGTTTCACTTTAATACTAGGGTTTATATATAGTCATTCACTCCTGTTGCCCACCCCCCGTGGAGCATTTAAGGTCAACCTGTATTAGGCGGCCACCTGTATTAAGAGGCCACTTTTCAAAGTCCCGAGGGTGGCCGTTATATACAGGTTCGACTGTATTCCATTTCAGATTGTTTTGAAACCCAACTCCAAGTAGTTTAAATTTATCCACTTCTCAACTGTTTCACCTACTATATAAGTGGGTGAGGACTCAGACACTGCATTTGCTAAACAAATCCGCATGTTCTTTGTTTTTTTAACATTAATAGTAATTTTATTTGCAATTGACTAATATTCAATATTGTCCACGGCTTGTTGGGCACAACTTGTTTCCCCAGCACTTGCTGCTTGATCAAGCGTGTAATCATCGGCATACGTGGATATATCAATGGCCGGATTAGTAGGAATCTTGTCTTCTAAGTCGTCAATGTACAAATTAAACAACATAGGAGAAATTACTCATCCTTGCTTACTTGCGGTTGGACATGCAGCAGATGATGACATTCTTTGATTTACTTTTACCTGTTCGCTTCTCATAGATAGAAAATCTCGGATCCATACCCAAAGGGATATAGTTATGTTGATTGAAACCAGTTTAAAGAGGAGAGTTCGGTGGTCAACCATATCAAACGCTTTGCTAAAGTCAAGGAATACAGCGTGAATCCTTTTACTGCCCTACACCGAGTTTTTGCGTTTGGTGAAACCACTTTTGCGATATTCTAACCAAAGCTGAAACGACCCTTAGGAAATGCGTGTAGGTTATCCTTTAAAATGAGATTCGAATAATTTAGTTGTAGCTTGATCCATTCCAATACATTGGGTAGCTGTTGAAGCACAGAGATTTGACGAAAAACATTTTCAAAAGTGTTAGGTGGGGTAACTTTGGGAATAGAGGTAATCAAAGGATGCGTATACATTGTGGATATTTGCACTACTTGTAATGATATTATGGACTACAGGAGCCAAGTCTACTGAGTACTGCCTCTGAAACCAAGCTGGAATTCCATCAATGCCAGTTACTTTTTCATCTATTTCATGTTAAGGGCCTTTTTCACCTGACCTATTGACAACGTAGGGGAGCAGTTTGTATGAGGTAGTGTTCCACATCGTTTAGTTCGTTGCTAGCGGCATTATCTATAGCTGTATCTTTTCAGGAATTAGTGAAGGCTACCTGTAGGTTTTCAGTCAAGTCGAAAAGATCATAATTTTGACAGCAAGATACAGAGGGATTTGATCCTCCGTCTATGCCATGTAGTGAGGAGACAGACTTAAACTACTTACTAGGGTTCGATTTGTGGTGATTTTTAACTTTATGTTCGTAATAAGCTATCTTTGTTTGGGATATCAACTTACGGACTTGTAGCATAAACAGTAGAGTTTACAGAGTTGACGCAAGTGAAAGCTCGCTGTCTAGCTTTAATTTCCATTTTTACGTGGCTAGTCACCCATGGCTTATCGGAATTAATAATTCTGATTGTTTTGACCGGCATTTCGTTGTTCAACATGTGAATCACAGCCTCATTAAATAACCTAACCTATTCGTCAACATCCTCTGCGAAGAGCACGTTCCCCCATTGGTGCAGTGCCACCTTTAAACTTAAAGTAGCTCGATTTGCAGGTTTCTAGAGTCTCGTTTTCTTCGATCTAGGGGGAATTTTTAGTTCATTCTTTGCCTTAAGAAGAATACATTGTTGGTCTGATCTGCCGATTGAAGGTTGATAGCTAGGTGTGTCAAACAGACTAAACATGTTTGTGGCAATTTGATTGAGAATATCGTTTCCTCTGGTCGGCAATGATACATCGTTCGTAGCCCAAAACGACTGCACAGACGACTAATATTCAGCATATTGAAGTCTCCTGCAAGTACAAGTCCTACAGATATCTATTTGGTAAGCAGGATATCCAATCTCGAAGACAGGTATTCTATCATTTCGAAGTCATTTTCGCGCAGCTGACCTGGTGGATAGTCTACAATGACAGCAATAATGACACTGAAAGGTCTTGGAGTACGAGGTGGCTTAGGCACCAGCCACAAAACTTAATTATCTGCTTCCTCTAGGTAAGTTATGGGTTCCACACAGATATATGATCAAACATACGCAAGGACAGCACCGCCTAATTTGTTTCTGTCTTATCAGAAAATTTTGTAATTACTCCCAACCTCTACAGCAGAGTCGAGAATGTATTGGATAGCCACGTTTCAATAATCATTATTACAGAAAGATTATTTATCGAAATGATGCCAAATAATTCATCAATTTTTTTACTAATATGGCAAACATTGGAGAGGAAGATGGTTGGACAAACTGATAGCAGGCTAGTTGAGGGTTCAACTGTTTTTGTTCTGGTGTAGTTGTTTGGTGAGTTTCTATGGCCAGTCGCTCTCCATAGAGGGTAAATTTTTGTAGGGTGTTAAGCCGTAGAGTTATCTGGACAGGGATATTGTAAGTTGAGTTGTCCTCATTAAGTGGGCATAGGACCTAGGGTTAAAACCATTGCTACGCATTGTCCTAAGGGCTTATCCCAACGGTTTGGGGGTCTTGTTGGAACTGACATCAGTGGTGGTTGATCAGGCATCAAGGATGGGTGTGACAATTGTAGTGGGTATGGGAATGGCTGGAAATTGGAGTGACATGCTGAATACTGAGGGGGGAGGTGGCGAGTATTTACTGGAAAAGGAGAATATTTAAGATTTGGTTCGAAGGGGTACAATAGGGGAGAATGGCTAGTCAGGTTTTGGGTAAGACGGCATTAGACACTATGAAGTGGAAGCTTGCTGTGTAAAAAATCCCACAAGGGCCTTTTAAACAGGAACCTCTCCTGTTCAGAAATGGACAATAGAAATAGGGTTAGGTGTTTAAGTAGTGGTTGGGTAGGGGTGTCATTTACATTGGCACAGTGGGTAAAGCTGGTAGTGGCTGATTGCTTTTTTTGTTTGATTTCTCACTGGTTCTAAGGTCAGGGCTTAGAGTGGAGCTAGGTTGAGTGGTTATCGCCTTATGCCGACTACAAGTCAATGTTACATTTTTCCAGGGAGACTCAGCGTTTGGTGACTTGGTTATAGTAGGTTGTTCTTGAATGACGATGACAGATTCTTCAGGAAGGCTAACTTAACTTAACGGCACTGGGCTGTTATTAAGCGGAATATTTGAATTTAAAATTAGATTTAAGTCATGAGACTGGTGAACGTTGTTTCCTGGAGTTATATCCTCAGTGCTGTCACTAGCTTCATTCTCGTTGTGAACTATGGTGCATTGTGGGTTGTTTGCCTCATTCATTTTGTCGCCAATTAGTACCTTACCAAGTAGCTTCGTCATGGAAATAACTAGGCCCTTGTTTTTATCCTCGGCTGTTTTTAACTTTTTATTTATATCGGATACGTCATAAGGTTAACACGCCCCTTCAAGGTTGCGTTTTCTGCTTTCAGTAGTGACCTCTCTCCTTTGATATAATCGATATATGCTGGTATACATGTTCTCGAGTAAACATTGCTCTAAGTAGTCAATATCAGCTGATCCACATCTCGATCATTTTTATCATATGGAAAGGCTTTATTTCTGGTTTTGTAAATCAAAACTGCTCTGCACTATTTCTTTGGAGTTCAGATTGTTCACAACTTGACTTTATAAGCATATTTCATAAGATAAACTTACCACCAGTAGTGTTATATCTGTCGCTTTACCAATAAAACTAGTTATACACGAAAATTTGGAAGTAAATATTTTAACACCGTAACGAGAACTGGCGAACTAGATCTTGAAATGATTGACAACTTTCTAATTATACATGCAAAAATTGTATACATGCAAAATACTTCTTGTAGGATGTACACTCTCAAAACAATGATACAAAATATTTACATACTTGCTTACATGGCCTGCTACGTCCCTGGGTTTGGTGCATTAGTCCACTTTTTCTCTTCAGTGGTTGGGCAGAGGCAGTGGCCTAGTAGGGCAAATGCACCACTACTCCATGGTAATAAAAGACACTCTGCCTCTTTATCTTCGTCAACAAGATCTTGAATTTTTAGTAGCTTTGCATACAAATGACTAATAAACTGAGATCTTCTGTGCCAAGAGCTCAGCGCCATTTAGCGTATCTCTACTTACTTGAAAGTTTCATACTCCCACAACCACCTAACCGTTCATGAAACAGGTGCGTCAATGAAGGTTAGCGTGCCGATTTTAAACTCTCCATACTCTGTAAATATACGTTGTAGATATCATCTTCTTGCAATTTTTTATGCACATTAGTTA
>JAOBYK010297920.1:0-17799 GCA_025434845.1 Phenganax subtilis | reverse complement strand
AGTTACCGTTACCGTTACCCAAAAATGTAACGATTACCTGTAACTAGTTACTTGTAACGAAGTTACTTACAGCCCTGATTTTTAGTTGGAATTTTTATCACAAAATATCTTATATAATAAATGGCAATGTAATTTGGATATGAAGAACCTTATCTTAATGATATAAAAGAATTAAAAGATGAATTAGATAAATTACAGTTGGAATCTGAGTCTAATAAGAATTTAAGTGGAGTTAATAAATCCCTTATATCATCAAATAAAGCTGATATCGTATCTAATCAAAATAATATTTCTTCACAACAAGCAGATATAGTTGCTGATAAGAGAGATATATCTTCTAATAAATCCACCATGATATCTACTCATCAACTAGCTGTAGCTAATTTATCAAGTATAAGAACTGTAAAATGTTTTCTCCATGAATTTTATTATATAAATCCTGGTATAGCATGGAGAACGCCCATAAATCCTAATAGAGGCTATCCACATAATATTATTCATCTTCCAGGATTAATCAACGACGATACAAAAATAACGTTAGTTAACCACACGTTTGACAATGACTACACGTTACCTGACTTTGACGTAAAATTTGCTCTTAATCTCGTATTAAACGATGGCGCCATAAAGAGCTACGAAGTATTATCAATGAACATCCACAATTCTATAAACGTTATTAACACCTACATCGTTCCAATAGAAAAAAACTTTATGCTTAAAGACAAAAATTCAAAAACTGACGAGATAAGAATGATGTTTGTATCGTTTCAACAAACATCAGGTACCGTTATACATAATGAATCCAACTTGACCTTGATGGTGGAAATGGCTACCTAAGGTTTACTTGGATGAATTTTGAGCAAACTTTGAACAAATTTTAAGAACCACTACGTGGCCTTTGGCTTTACTTATATTTACTTAAAAAATACTCAAAATATTCTTATTTCTACTTGGATGAATTTTGAGCAAATTTTAAGAACCGCTATGCAGCCTTCGGCTTTACTTATTTTTACTTAAAAAATACTTAAATAAATGACAGAGGAAAGTAGTCAAGTTTTAAGTAAAAATGTAGTAGAAGATACTACTCCACAAGTTATTACTACTCAAGAAAAAGTTAAAGATTCGCCAAGAGTGGAAGCTGGAAAAAAACTTGCACAGATATCTAAAGAAGCTAAGAAGAGAAAACGCGAACGTAGAGAGCTCGAAGCGAGTTTAAAAAATCCTTTAGAGAATAATAATGAAACGACTTTTTGGAATGTTCCTACTTCTACTACCATAGTTTCTATAGTTGCAATCGGAGCTGTTTGTTGGTGTCTTTTTTATAAGGAAGGGAGGAATAATAAGTCAAAGGTGCATAGTGGTTCTAGTGAGGTTTGTAAACTTAAGATGGAAAAATCTGATGAAGAACTAATAAAAGAAAATCTCCTTTGATATTAGATACATTTGACTAGTTCACCGTAAAAGTTGTTTTTTTTTTTATATAGATTTTTCTCTATAAATAAATGAGTACTAAACCATATATCAATCAAATTTACGATGCAGGTATTCTTACTTTATCTGCTGTAGGAGTTTCTATGGTGAGTAAAAAAGTTTTAGGAGAACCTTTAGGTACACCACAATCTATTCAAGGAACTTTAAAACTAGATGGAGCTTTGATGATTGGATCTGTTTTAGTAAAATAATTAGAAGATAAGAAAATTATTCCAGAAAAAAATTGAAAAGTGAGCGAAGCGAACCTGAACGAAGTCAATAAATAAACATTAAGAGATCTTGTTCTTAAATAAATGGCTTCTATGATCGCAGGAGGAATTTTTAACGTATTTGCTTTTGCTGGAACTGGATTTTTGTTTAGTAAATTAAATCATTCTGGATACGAGAAAGAGATGAATCGTCATAATTTAGTGATGGAAAAACTTGCGAGAGATAAAGAATTATGGTATGAGAAAGAAGTTGCTCAAAAAAATAAAGAATCTCGTCTTAGACAAGAACCTTCTGATGCTAATAAAGATATTAATACTACTAATAAAAATGTAGAAAATCTGTAAAAAATTCTCAACTCAACTCGTCTAGAATGGACTCCAGAACCAAGGCTAGAAAATTATTATAAACCTAGTAAAGAATTTCAAGAATATCAACATATTTTTATGGGAGCTTTTGGAATTTTAGGAGGTTGGATGTTAGGAAAAATATTTTAGAAATGTATAACTTTTTTAGAGTTATAAATTTTTTTTTATAAGTATTGTAAGACTTTTTTTTTAGATATTATTCTACATCGTTAATATTTTTTGCTTCATAATGACCTATGGACAATGTGTGACCTCCATTCGATAAGATGATTCTTTTATCATCATTTTAATTAAGAGCTACCTTATTAATAGTTTTAGAATAAATCCAATGATCATAAGATCGTATAATACTCATTCTTTGTAAAACTTCTTTTCTTGTTTCTAGACAATAATCATAATCTTGATGAAGAATATTATTCTTAATAACAGACTTCTTAATTCCCTTACATTTTTTATTTTCTTGACAATCATCCATAATATAACTATAACACTTCGCTCTTAATCCAATAAATTCCTTCATAAATTTACCACAACATTCATCTTTAAAAAGTTCCAATAGTTTGAAGTTTTTCCCCGTTGGAATACCACTCGGATGATTTTTTGGAAACTCTGATGTATCAAACCAAGTCTCTAGATCTGGAGAAATATCTTTATAAAAGTCTTCAGTCTTAATTTCATAACATAAAGAGTCCGTATCGGTAAATAAAAGTTCTGCGGAAGGTCTATATTTTTGTTTTATGTAACCATAGTGAAAGTTAAATATGTTAAGTTTAGAAATATCTAAAATACTCATACCTACATAGATGGGTTTATTTAAAACTAATTTCTTATTATACAAATGAACTAATATAAGATTCTCGTCAAGTATCTTACATTCTTTATAATAAGGTTTATTGAACAACTTTTGCACTTTGTCAGGACTATGTACAAGATAAACTTCTACTCTACTTCTAAGATTCTCTGTAGTCTTTCCATCTATGGAGTTATTCCTAAGTTTAAAAAAACTTTCTCAAACTTATTTTTAGACTTTATTCTAAGTTCAGTATTTTGTCTAATATAAGGCTCCATCCAAGTAGATTCCTTTAATATAATACCCTTATGCATTTTTTTCAAGACGAGACCCATAGATAAATAATACTTAAGGCTAAATAATGAACAACATAGTGTTTTTTATCGTTTAGAGTGGACAATAATTTTTCATTTGTTCTTATGGGAGCTAATGGATGATCATTATGGAGATTATGAAGATGATCTGGATATTCTAAATCTACTTCTAAAATACATCCTCGACCCTCCTCAAGATCTCTCCAAGAATTTATTTCTTCTTGAGACATCCACTTAAAATCATGAGTTGGAAGTTTATGCGTCATAGACCATCCGTAGAGATTATTCGCATCTAAATGATGTTATAATTTTTTCTTTGTTTTATAACTCGTACCTAAAATCTCATTTGAAATAGTAATAATGGTCTGTGACTTGGATCTTTTCGATAAATTAGTCATCCTTTTATTATTATGTTAAAAGAATTGATTTCTTAAGATTCTACCACATTATTAATATAAGATTGTGTATACTTAATTTTTTTTTTGAGGAATATTCTAAGGTGTTTTAGGTGGATTTTTTGCGACTACTTTTGCAACAAGGTGCGAATATTTTTATGACTATTTTTTGAGATATTTTTGCGAATATTTATTCGGAATATTTTTGCGAATATTTTTGTGAATTTTTTGTGAATATTTTTGCGACTATTTTTGTGACAAGGTGCGACTATTTTTGCGACAAGGTGCAAATATTTTTTTGAATATTTTTGCGACTATTCTTGCAACAAGGTGCAAATATTTTTTGGGAATATTTTTTTTACGAGGTGTGAATATTTTTGTGACAAGGTGTGAATATTGTTTGTGACAAGGTGTGAAAAGTATTTGTGACGAGGTGAGAATATTTTTTGGATAAGGATTGCACAATAATGTGTGAGAATTGCACAATCGGAGATGGGGCAGAATCCCTCAAAATCTTTCTAAAAAAGCAAAAGGCGTTAAGAAAAATGTTATAAAAAAGAACATAGGACATGAAGACTATAAGAATTGTCTACTCACTGGAAAAGAAAAACGCAGGAAGATGAGGATTATAAGATCTCATAAACATCAGTTGTTCACAGAAGAAATTAATAAAATAGCTCTAAGCTCAGATGATGACAAAAGGCACATACTTCCAGATGGAGTAAAAACGTTGTCATTAGGTCACTACAAACTGGCTTAAAAAAAAAGTTCATTTGTAACTTCAGTAAACATTACGGATGAATTCTTAACACGTTTAACAATTTCTAAGTCCTGGTCTATCAGGACACATTGAACTCTCAGGTTCTTCCCAATCATCAGGATAATGTATATTCCATTCTACACTTGAATATGGTAAATATCTTCTTTGTTTAGGATAGTTCTTATTCATTTCTACACTAGGACCGTGGATTTTCATGTTCCAATATTTAATAGCTTTACCATTCTTTGCATATTGAGATATACTTCCCGGATTAACACTCAAGTATTGGCTGGCTTTGTAAATGCCCGGAAAACTCTTAGATTCTCCAGTGATTTTACTAGTGATTTCTACAGTCTTTGGATTCTTCATTTATCCCGACAGTGTTTCTCAAACTTTTCATTTGGAGGTAACATTGGTATTCCAAGAGCTTCACACACTTGTTCAGTGTTCATTTTACTACTATATTTAATACCTTGATCTTTTGCTTGTTGTCTTAGTTGTTTTAAACTTAC
The DNA here is from genome assembly GCA_025434845.1 of Phenganax subtilis. Lineage (NCBI taxonomy): Eukaryota > Metazoa > Cnidaria > Anthozoa > Malacalcyonacea > Clavulariidae > Phenganax > Phenganax subtilis. Next base: position 12,962 of record JAOBYK010297920.1, on the reverse strand, counting down.
CATTTATTATATAAAACAGTACTTTTCTGTTAAAACAAAATAAGTTTACCAAGCAACCAACCCCCTGTTAGACCCATAACACCAGAAGCAATGTGTTGATATTCTTGCATCTCACTAGAAGGCTTGTAATAATCATCAAGTACTGGTGATAAAAAAACATAATATATTGCTGTCAGCACATGAAAATGGTTAGCAGTGACAGCACCAGGATATCTAATCTAGAGATTTGTAATCTTACTTGAAATTTCAAGCAATGTATTCTTTTATGCCCTGAATACATAACTTGTCGGCTCTTAGTAGGCCTGCAAATACGCCTTGCCATTCCATCAGTGAATCCCCGGCAATTTACTAAGGGGGCTCCATGGATAAAATTAGAAAAAGTTGCTGGGTCCAACCAAAGCAGATCAAGCTGTTCCAGTAAATGGCCAAACCGATTATAGAGATCTCTTACAATCTAATTATACAATCAGAAATAATTCATAAGTTAAAATGTTGCATACTACCATATAAAATTTGGGAATAATCATACTATTATATGAGTTTATAATATATTGAGTTTATAATATGGAAGGGCGGCCACTTGTTAGAGAAAGTTGACTGTTTACATGGAGCTGACAAGTAACTAGCCACTGTATATTTATTTATATACCTCGTTGAATATCATGCTTAATTCTGGTTCACTTCTCTCAAATAAACTTATAAGATCACACCACCTATTTGGGTGTGAAAGTCTTCTTTACAGGATCATCAGTGCATCCATTGATGGACACATAGTTCTTCGGTGGCAGCCGTAGTTGTGTGGTAGCGACTTTGCCTCGGCTAAACGTCTCATGTCATGTTTGTGAAACCTAGTGATTAAAAGTTTGTGATTATTTAGTATCTTTGGTATAAAAAAACCAAACAAATTCCACACATAAACAAGCATACCCATTGGATTTTACCTGAACATTCGCAGTCTTCTTCTGAAATATCTTCTAAGTTTACGCGAGAACCCAACACTTTTCTTTCAGGAAATGTTGGCACTAACATATATTCAATGTCTTCCATTTTTCATCGTTTCCATGGAATTCGTCTTCGCCTAGCAAGGCCAAAACTTGAATGGCTTCTTCCCTTTCACACCTTTAAAAGAAGACAAGCCAATACAATTAAGAAAATAGTGAACTAAATTTTACAGATAAATATGTGCTGTATTGAAAAAAATTATTTTGATTGACCTATATACCTGAGTCTTTTGGCAGCCATATTTCAGCATGTAGTGAGCAGCATAAAAAAGCACTGGTCACGAGATGACAGCATAAAATTCCCTGAGAGAAAAATGCACACGATGCGTAATCCTAAAGCTTTGAGCGTCAACCTTCGGTTTGATGTGTGTCGTTTAATGCGAAGCTTAAGCTCTCTAATGTAAATAACCGACTTGGCTGGGGTTCTTTTTTTATCGCAATATTTTCTTTATTAAGATTCTTCCACTCAAATATTCAATCAGATTCTTCAAAAAACCTATCACAAAGTTTAACTTGAGGTATTTCGCCAGTCATCTCCTCGTAGAATAGTTTTGCCATTGTTCTAGATCCACTATTTGTATTAAAAGCCATTAATATTGTTTTTAATTTTTTCTTTCTCATTTTTTACATATTTTAAATGCTTCTTTCAATTAAATTCTTTGTGGTATTGTTCATCTTGTTCTTTATAATCAGTTTTTTTATTCCTAATATAGATCATAACCTTTGCATTGTAGTCGACTCCATTTGCTCCTAGTCTACCAATTAATTTGTTAGTAGCTTTGCGTAAGTTTTGGTATTTATTACCTGCTTTTTTCTTCCATTCTTCTGTTATGACGCTTTTATTTTCTAAAACATTGTCTATAAAAACATCTGCTGGAAATTTTACAGCTGGAAACATACTTATTGGAGAATAAAGATATTTTTTCAATAATAGGTATAAAGCATATTTAAGTTTTGATATTTTATGCTAGTACTGCCTTTTAAATTTCTCTGCTACTCTACAAATGTCTGTGGAAATTTTTGATTTATAATAATCTAAACATCTAAGATTTTTCCTCTGTTTATTTTTAAATTTTTAAAGAATTATTCTACTTTGAATAAAGTTTACCATACTACAAGTTTTTTCTATTTTTGGATCTTGAATTATCTAAGATATTGTTTTATTCCAAAAGTCTTTTTTTCCATATATGCATCAATGTTTTTAATTCCTTTTACTTCAAGCAGCATTCTTATCTCATATTCGTATATAAAGATTTTTAAATTCTTCACTATATCCCACTAATCTTTTTTTCTTCTTACAATTCCTTTGGGCTCATTATAGCTGTAGACGTAATAATTTAAATAATAATTTAAAGAATAACACTTTGTGCAAGCTCTGCGATGACTATCTATAATTTTGTAATCTTTTGATAAACAATTGTGGCAGTGATTCACTGCTTTTTGTGGATCAAACCATTCAATGTTATACATTTTCATCTTGGTCCTCAATTACTTATTTAAGTGAGGACCAAGACAAGATGTCCTCTGTTATTTAGTAAAACACAACTTTTCTGTTATTTTTTGTCCTCATTTATTCTATGAGAAAACAAAATAAATTAAACTTCTCTTTTGTTGAATGAAAAAACAAAATAAATTGATTTCATTTGGTCGTCTGTTTTTATACTATGTGTTTAAATGCTTGCATGTTTAGGTGCACCTGATAAATTTAGGTAATGATGTCAGCTGATAAATTTAAGTGTGACATCACAAGAGGATGTTTAGGCACACCTGAGCAAGTTTGGGCATGACCTTCAATACCTCCAATAATATGGCGAGAATGAAATGTGCTGGAAGGAACCCTCTTCTATCTACTATTTGCGAATCTTAGCTTTACCTGGCAACTGTTCAAAAACATTTGTACCTCCCAACAACGCTTCAAGAAAAAGGGATAAGCTGTCAGGAATTATTCTGCAAACATTGTCTTGATTGATCCCGCCCCACCCACTATTATGGCCTGGCACTTGTTCCAATTCTTTCCTAATATGTAGCGTGGTGTGAACCAAATTCAGGAGTCGATTATCTTGTACAGGGGAAACTAAAACATCTGCTACATCATTACTATCATCATGAAGAATGTTAGCCAGGTGTTCAGCTATGACAATATTAGAACTATTGCTTGGGCATAGCAATAAATGCCCTGTTGGGTCTATCTGTCATACAAAGGAAGCTTTATTCCCTATAATTTTTTTAACATCATCATAAAATGAAGCTCTCCGAGTGACATATCGTTGTGGAGCATTTATTCCATCTCTCTCACACATTTTTTTCATAAAATACCCATACACTTCCCATGTCATATATATTACCAGACCCAAGCCCACTTATTACATCATTACATAACCTATACAAACACTGTTGTGATTTTTCTTTCAGCTTATCTGAATAAGCGATGTCTTTGATCTTGTCAATCTTTCTTTGAAATTGTACCCAACAACTAAGGTGATATTTACCCTCAGATGCAACCAAATCAGTTATGTTTGTTAGCCTAACATCCATGATAGAGTCTAATTCTGATAAATTTATTATCTTTGTCGATAATTCCATGGTTGCAACATTCGCAATAGCTTTTCCCCCACTTTCTTGACAAAATATACATAATGACCAATCAATAGCATGCTGCTTACTACTTCTTGTGGCACAGTTAACAATTTATGTTTCTTGCTTTCGTACCCTCAACTTTGACCCATTTTGGTTCAGTCTAGCTGTTTTCGTTTGATGTGTCAAGTTGCTATAACAAATGTGATGCCATTTAATATCAGAGCAATTGCTAGTTTCGCTAACAATGGTGAGAACCCTCTCAATTATTACATCAGATGTTATGTCATTGAGGTTTTTCCTCTGCTTTGCACATTGGACTGCCTTGGTTCTTCCATCATCAGAACTCCACCATTCACCCAATGTGCCATCTTGACAAAATAGACATTTATAGAAGGAATAACTATTTTTTTTCTTTTTTGATAGTGAGGCTATGCTAGGAGTTCTTATACTCTCCTTTTTACATTTTGAACCAGATGGTGGTGTTGAAGCCATTGGGGGGTTGTTTACATTATATTAACATGCTATAAACATAAAAATCTCAACACTTTAATTAATATATCTCTGCTCCTCTAAAAGTGATAAGGCAATTTGCATTGTTTGGCGCCTTTAATTAAAGCTGTTAATCCCTGCAATGCCCACGGTGCTAAAATTGTGTGGAGACTATAAATCACTATTCATGTTTTCAGACTAAAGTAGGAAGGGACATTCAAAAAGCTATTAAAATATCAACTAATAACAACTATTTTACTTATAATGATAATAATGAAATAATATGTTGATAAATATATAATACAAACTTTATGTGTCTTTCTGTTTTATGGAGGCCTTGCTCTTTCAATAGACCTTTCGAGTACAAAATCTTTATAATTCATTGCACAATATTTACATATTTGGGGGTATGCAGGCTAAGGTTTCTTGTTAAATCAATCCTATTGGTCACAATCCTTGACACAAAATATTTTAACCAATTGCAATGATAGCACAAACAAGTATTTTGCCATGAACATTGTTATAAACCGATATCTATATATTTATCTAGCTATTCTCATCTATTTATACGATATCTTTATAGTATTTTACATATATTAATACAATTATAATAGTGTTTCTAATGGTTCAGTTAGTTCAATTATTCAATTCCTATAAATTAATTGTTCTTACAACATCCCGTCTTTTCTCAAGTTTGGTATCAATCAAGTGGAAATATTTTTCGACCTCAAAGCGTCACGTAAGTTGGTTCTCTTGATGTGAAAATACTTTACACTCTCCGAATGACGTTGATAATTCGTCTATTCGCAGGCCAGGTACGATGCGGGTTCATGAAGCTCCTTTATTTGCCAATCGAAAATCTGCTGTAATTCGGACATCGCCATCATCTTTCGGTGTGATAAAGAGCGGACTGGCATATATAATCGGCTCTCCAGGTTTCATCCAAGTCATTATCCCTTGCTGAATGAAATAATCTAATTTCTTTTTGGTTCTATCTTCGAGATGATGTGGTACGGGTCTTGGGGTTTGTATGACCGGTTATGCATCGGGGTTCATTTCAATGTGGGTTAGGATCGGCTCTCCTATTTCAGGACTTGTTAATGTTCCTATGCCTTGAAACAACTTTCTATGTTTCTTCAAAATCTCTTTTAGCTCTTTTTTGAGTGTGGCATTGTCTTCTTTTGCATAGACTTTCTTCCCAAACTCACCATCAGCGCTGTACTTTATCATGCCTAAGTTCATCAATGTCCTTTCTGATAACAGAGGGTGTTTGTGAATGCCATCTGGGAGAACATAGAGATCGGCAAAGGTTGTGGCGTTTTTATTTGACAGCTTCTTTTATTCTGGCAATGACTTCCAGTTCGTCACCATTTATGGCGTAGATTTTCTGTTTTGGTTTCTTTACTTGTCTCTTTATATCGGGGTCTGCTTCGTAGATTTTCTTAAAATCACTTACTGGGATTAGGTCAACATCGGCACCGGTATCCGGATCAACATCAACCTTGATGCCACAAATGTGAACAGGCAACAAAATGTTGCTAGTATTTTGTCCTTTCACGGCTTGTATGCCCAACTTCTCGCTCAGACATCTGGAAAACTCAGCATCAGAGTCAGATGAATAAGAAATGCGTTGTTGAAGATCTCTTGCAGCTTTATCACATGAAGTAACTTTAATTTTCTTCGATTTGCAGTCAAGTTTCTTTGAATAGCATTGAGCGCTAAAATGACCAAGCTTCTGACAATTGTAGCATTCTTGTCCTATAGCTGGATATGTAGCGTGTGATTTGTCACAGCCACACTTCGTACAGATCCTTTTCTCACCCTTGTCGTTCTTTCTTTTACCTTCATTCATAGATTTCTTCGGGTTCTCACAATTTCTTAACGAGTATATTTTCTGTGACTTTTTTCTCGGGAATCATTTATTCGCAAGTGTTCCTCATATTTCAGGGTTGAGTGGTTCGCTTTTGATTTGCATTTTCATCTCGTTTCATCGCACTTGAACATCTTGCTTTGTTGTCGCGTATTTTACAAAATCTTTTAACGACCAGTTGTTTTCCAATGCTTTTGCTCGTAGACTTTCGTCGTTGCAAGTTAATATCAAACGGTCTAAGATCATTTCATCATCATGTCCATGAAAATCACATTCTTTTGTGAGTCGTCGAAGTTCGAGTTCATATTGTGCGATAGATTGGTTTGACTGCTGAACAGCTTTATTTAATCTAAACCTTGCATGTAGTCTTGTGTTTGTTGCCACGTATACACGCTCGATTTTCACAATAAGTTTCTCGTATTCGCCTAGTTCACCTTCTGGTTCAGCTCCATTCTCGTCTATTAAAAGGATTTTGTTGCCCCCATGAACTAACAACGCTGCTTTCTTGTCTTTTGCCTTTGTAATGTCGAAATATTGCATTTGGACTTTGAGTCTTCGTCTCCATAATTTCCATTTGCATGTGGTTTCTAAAATGTCTTCGTCTGGTTCAAAAGTTTCGATCTTTAATGCTTTATTTGACTTTGGAGGCATATTGCCTTACTTCATCCTCATCGCCAATGTTATAAACCAATATCTATATATTTACCTAGCTATTCTCATCTATTTATACGATATCTTTATAGTATTTTACATATATTAATACAACTATAATAGTGTTTCTAATGGTTCAGTTAGTTCTATTGTTCAATTCCTATAAATTAATTGTTCTTACAACAAACATGGGGGATAAAATTTCCCGGCTTTGAAAAAACTGAGCGGCAGCACTGAAATTTTACCAAATAATCTCTAAAATTCTAGACTTTAAAAGCCAAAACAGACTGGGCAACCCATATAGCTGTGTTTGTGAGACTACAAGCTACATTCTGGTGGTGGTTGCCTGCTTGGAACACAAAATGCCATCGGATGTGTTTTCTAAGCACTTTTTACACATGTGGCTGGCCATCTATAAGAAGAAAACTTACCTGAATGTAGCCATTGTCCACACAAAGATTTATCATTATATTTAACATTGGCAGTGGCACAGCTGCTTGCCCTACTAACACTGGCAAAGGCCAACAACTTTTCTTGGCAACACTGGCAGCGGCATAACGGCTTGCCTAGGTGATATTAGGAGTGGCACATTGCCTTGTTAGCTTTAACATACCTTAATTGATCAGTATATAATTATTACTTCATCGTCTTAACAGAAGCCCATAATGCTTTATGATCACTAAAGTATGTTTCTAAAACACCAGTTTGAATTTCTTCTTCAACTAAATTTGTGTATAAATGATCAATTAGCATTCTGTTGTCAGTTGTAAAGCCTGTTATCAATTGTCTGTAATGATTTTGTGCAACCATCAAATTGTAGAGCGACTGTCAATCAGATTCTTCTATCCAGTTGACATTGAAATATCCAATAATAGTGTTTTGTGCAGAGGAATCTTCATCAAGTATGCTATATATTGAAGATAGTAGTCGTGATATAGCAATATTGGGTGAGCGATATACTCCAATTATATTCAGCTGTGGAAGACTTTCTGTTCTGGTAACAGTAAACTCAATTCCATTTATGTTGTGAGTATAAGGATATCCTTCTTCTAAAGGGACTTGGCTGTAAACAGCTATTCCACCATATGGACGTCCTGGACCCAAACGTTGGGGAACATCATTTCTGAACAGCGTGTAGCCAACAATACTGTATATATCATCAGAGTCTGAAGAGTTGAACCTTGTTTCAGTAAATATCATAATATCCATATACAAGTATTTAATGTCTTTTCTAACATCTTCTATGTGTTTGTGCGGAGACCTTGCATTTAGGTAACAAACTTTCAAATCAGATTGATCCAACATATAGAGTGGTGTGAAACAAAGATTAAAAAACTACGTTCGGTTCTTGAGATTTCCATTTCCTTGACAACTCTTTCATCAACAGATATACTCCTCACATAAGTCAGTGATATATGATCCTTCTATTGTTGTAACTCGACTTAGAGCGACAAAATGAATGTGGGGAATAGCCCTATTGGTGTTTAGGTTTACAACAATTTGTGTTTGAGTATCACCTTGTGATCTATGAACAGTTTTAGCTGATGCTGGTCACAACGAAAACTGTTTTCTAGTAACTTGAGCAGATTTAGTTTCACCAACAGGGAATTGTGTCATGACAGGTTTGATTGGTGTCCATGTGCTTTGAATTCCTCTGACATAAAGCGTTCCATTTTCTTGACGAGTTTTTCTTCCAACATCATTGTAATCTAATTGGACTCAGATAAGTCCTGAAGGTTTATCTTCATCAGTGAGCTTTATCAACTTTATAACATTATTTGCCCCATTTGTAAGGCCATCATCAGTTTGAACATTTGTTGCAACTTCTATATGTTGCCCAACAGCAAGTTTTAGTTGGTGGGCTAATTGTTTAGAATTTTTTAACGGCACAAAAGTATTTGTCTCATTATATTTTCCTTAATTTTAGCTGATGCTGCTTCAATAACGCTATCTTGAGCTTTAGTTGTATATCTATGGTCAGTAAATTATTCATACACTTGTTCATTATAGTTGTCTACCAAAGCATTTTAAATAAACAAGTGTGGAGCTTCTTGAGGACAATTAGATTCCTGAACACATCTTTCTCTCAACTTCTGAAGATCACTAGTTGCATGTTTACCTTCTCGTAACCTGTTTAAGATTTCAGCAAACATTTTACTTTCTTGTTGTTGCATGATCTCGTCAAGTTCAAACATTCTAAAATATTTTTTCCATAAATTTGGAGCAACAATACTATAATAATTTAAACACTGGACATCAGCAAAAATGTAACCATCCATGACAGGTTTTAGTTGAAATAAATCACCGATTGTGATGATGCTAACTCCACCAAATTCTTCTTTGCTTCCCTTTAAATCCTTTGGTTGGTTATGTAACTGTATTGTAAACATACTGTTTCCAACCATCGATATTTCATCAAGTAATATCAACTTTAATGCACCCAGCTCACATCATAAAGTGTTTAACCTCTTAGAGTCCAGTGGTTTATAATTCTTAAGCGATTGGCTTGCTGGAATTGATAGGGCACTGTGGATTGTGTTTTCTTTAATCAAATAAGCTGCTTTTCCTGTTGGAGCAAGTACTAGTATTTTCTTGCGATTAAAGTCTTAACAAGCTCATTTGTTATAGTGCTTTAAAGCCGCTTGATAAATTGACTTAATCAAGTGAGATTTACCAAACCTCCACTTCCACTTAAAAAGGCATGAAATGGGTTGTCAGCTATCTTCATTAAATGCAAGGCATAGTAAAAAAAATCTCTTTGTTTCTTGTTTAGCATTTGAAATAAACCTCGGTATTCATCATCTTGCATCTCGTTTAAAATAAGAGGTTTATTATTAGATAACCTTGACGGAATGCTCAAGTCTTCAGACATATCGCATGTTTCATTTAGATCAGGATCTGTATCTGTATTGCCTTCATTTTCATCCTGACGTTCAGTGTCTTGTGTAACTGGTGCGATTCTGTCATACGCGTCATCTTTACTTTCTTGTAAGTGATGTTGAATTTTATTTCAGTCTTCACTGGAAACTGCATAATGTTCCATTTGTTCACTTATCTCATGACAACGAACTTGGTAATGTTCTGCAAAGGAAGAGTAGTTTCCCATTAAATACGCCTTTCAACCAAAATCGCTTCTGATTGGCTAGTCCCGCTCACCCTTAGCGACGTGATAGCAACGGATCACATGCAATTTTGCTTATATAAATATCCATCAATTTCAATGTGACAGCGATTCCTCAAGGGTTCTAAATCGTACGATTTTAACATATTTTTCATCGTTTTAGTTTCATAATCGTCATTTGCATTTGATTTCGAATATTGTAATCGTTTTGGTCGAAATAAGATGGAAGGGGTCGATCAATAGGTTTTGCAACGTTAGCCTGGAAAGAAACTTGCTGGATACAGAAATTATAACGTTATCTGGAATGATGAATTTTTTCAAGGATGATCCAAATGCTATCAAAAAGGCAGAATTAAAATTAAAATCTGAATATGTTATGGATTTAAGAATCAACCACTTTGTGATTTCTGTGAAAGTGCGTGCATCTATGAAAGACAAAAGCTACAGCTTCAACCTGAAGGTTGATGGCTCCAGATGCATTAAAGAAGCAACATGTCAATAAAAAAATAAATGGGGATGCACAATTACTATCATCATATTCAAGGGGAAATTGCAACTGCAAATGTGAATTGGGCTCATTTTGTTATATGGACATTGAAAGAGATAAAAATAATACATGTTGTTAAGGACTTGCTTTGGGCTGAAACCAGTTTACCCAAACTAAAGGCTTTTTACTTGAATGAACTATTGCCCCAATGCTATTTTCTTTAAGACATAGGAAAACGTGTTTATTTGAGCATTGGCTAAATACTTTCTGTACCTCCTTTTAAATTTATTGTTAATTGATATTCAATTGTGTTGATCCATGGATGCAACTTGTAAAAAAAACAGCTTATTTTCTCTCCCTCTATTATTTTTATCAACAAAGTCTAGTATGTAATAGTTATGACCAGCTGTCAGCTATTAATTCAGAGTATTGCCCTAATACTTCACCAATTGTGAGAGACTGCAAATTAACCAAAGCAGCACAAACTTCAACTAATTTGTCACTGAAAGGTTGCAAATTTGCTGTTATAAGATGTAAAATTTTATAGTCCCTCATTCTTTCTATAGCTCGTTCAACATGAATGCGACAGCTGGCAATATTTTTGCAATATATAGCGTCCTCTTTAGTAAATTGTGTTTTTCCAAACATGCGATGATTTAATGCGACAAACTGTAAAAATTTAGGTTACTAAACACCAATTCAATTGTTGAAAATATTGCAATCAGTGACTGGTAGCAAAATACGAAATTTTAAACCCTTGCGAAATCACTGCCGTGTTGGAAATTATGAATATTTATATAGGCAGAAAGGCCTGGGGTAGGGGTAAAACGCGGAAGCAGAATTACGGAAACGGCTTACGGAAATGGAATTGCGGAAACAGAAAAGAGGGTAAAACGCGGAAAGGAGGGTAAAATGCGGAGAAGAGGGTAAAACGCGGAAATGAGGGTAAAGCGCGGAAAAACGTTTTTCTTTAGTTTCAGAAAAGCACAATCTGACTTGTAAATGTTTTGCCTTTTGTTTAGCAAAGAACAGTAAAACTTAGAGGACAGCTTCATTTTAAAACGGTCTTTGCTGTTATCTCCATGAAAATTCTATATTTGCTCGAATAAGCACTGTCTGCGCTATAAAGCGCCGGTGTCAAAAAGCGCTGCAGTCCCATTGTGACGCTTACTGTTAGAGCTATTCCATTTGTAGTAACAGCTTGTATAGAGAAATGTTATCAAGCAACCAATATTGCAACAAATACAGCAAATATGCTCTGATTTTACAATAATTTCCCAATAAACAAAATTTTTGCCCCAATTAAACAAAATGTATGATCATGTCCAAGTTAAAAACTTAACTTGAGGTGAAAAGTAACTTGAATTAATGTAACTTTATAATTTGTAGAGTATTTATGATGGCAAAATTGAACCAAAGTTTCTTAAAAATTATGATGTACTAGTGATAAATGGGCTGAAACTGTGTTAGGCACTGTTGTCATTTGTGGATAAAAATAGGGCTGCTTCATTTGAATGCAGCCGACATTCAGCTGAAAGTACACATTCTGCAAACTGTAGCGTCGCTCTGCAGTGTGCTTATCTGACCATTCTCCATTCATCAGCGTCACCATATCGTGCAGAGCAGCGGCAATTGTATCATTAGGTTTAAGTGACTGGGAGCAACCAAAGCATGTTCGAACCAAAGGTGAACATAACTGGAAGAGTTGAACACGGATTGTCTCCGGTGGTGGATTGCAGTTTTGAGAGAGCATTGACGGTGAGCAATGCTTGGTTGGTAATGAGGCGACTGTTCATTAACCCTAGTTTGGCCAATTCAACGCTGGTGAAACCGTTCAGGGATCTGTTGTGAGCAGGTTGACCCTTCAGAAATGACAACGGTCTTCTCGCCGTAAATAGCGTGATGTATAGACCCATACGAACCACTGCCTATCTCCTCTGCATCTTTTACTGACATCCAGGTAAAACGTGGGCAAACCGTGGTCGACTCCTCTTTTTTTGTTAATGAGAGATGGAACTTTAAAACTTCTCAGTGCCGACATTTTTGGCAGTACCAAGAGGTAAGGCACACACGAACGTGACTCGAATTTTCAGTGATTACATAACCATAAAAATTTGTGCGTTTATACAGTTAACAACAGCAAAAAGTCGATCCTAAATATCAGCAATCCCATTGTAATGATGTTTCCAATTACTGACATCTGAGATGATATGGTATTTCTGTCAGTTATGTGATAAATTAATGCTTATTATCAATGTTAAAATAGCCTTCGTGAGTTATGTAACAGACATAGAAATTACTTTTATACAATTTATTGTTGCACGTGCACGCAGGCAATTCACAAAGCAAAATTTTTGTCACCAAGAGCAGCTGAGAACCTGCATGGCCATGAGGCCCTCATGTTTACATAAGTCTACATCATTCTGTATGTGGTATTCTTTGTCAAGCGGCCAGGTGTGTTTCTTGATTTATTCTATTCCGGAGTCTATATAATTGTCGAGGGTCGAGGGTGGAGAATAATAAGTCGAGAGTCAAGGGTAAAAAGTTGAGGGTGAAGGAAAAAAGTCGAGGGTTGTTTTTATCAATACGTGCGTCAATTTGAAATTGCATCGAATCGTCAACAAGGTGGTGTAATTAGTCGTTTAGTAACCAATGTTCTGAAACAAGTGTGGTGTACTCAGTCGTGAAATTTGTTGACATCTATTTTCATTCGAGTTAATGTTTGTTGGCATATCATGCATTTTTTATATCGCAGAAAAACGATAC
>JAOBYK010297809.1:0-19643 GCA_025434845.1 Phenganax subtilis | reverse complement strand
CCCCCCCCCCCCCCCCCCGCCCGCCCTCACCATTTATAATTGATCCTGGTGAGCTCAGCCCCCATTTACGTTCTGAAAAAAGTGACTAACGTACGAAAATTCCTAGATCTGCCCCTGACTACAATTATGTATTTACCCATTTTTTACTGCATAAGATTTGTGTTACAGAATCATACTTTTTTGTGTTATTTTGGCTCTTACACCATGCTGATCAGGCCAATTCTTTTACCACAAAGGAAGAATCATGCAAGGAAATGTTTGAGCATAAAACTCCTGTTCTTTGAGCTTATAACTTTGTAAAATGAGAGTTGCATATTCACATTAGCGGATTGAGCTTTGGTAAACAAGTTTGTATCAAAGTATAAGAAAGATGTGTTCCCTTGAAATCAACTCAAAATATACAGTTAGTGATTTAACAAGATGATTGTGTAAATACGATGAAGCAATCCAGCAGTGTTGCAAAAAGAGGAGAAAATGACTCGCAGAATTTATATGGGGTAAACATTGGCTGTACAATACGTAAGTCTGTTTACACTTGGGTCCAAATTTAATTGCCTATGGTTTCATAACAGCCCTGGAGTCAGAAGTGGCCAAAAAACATATTGATACATGCAAAGACAACTTGCTTCTTGTATGCTGGGTTAGGACTTTAGACATACTCTAGATATTCCATGGTACATGGTGTGACTCAGTGACTGTGATGATGACATGGTACAAACTAATATGAGTACGTCTACATGAAAGATAAAGCCACTGGATAAAGGAGACAATTCCTCAGTGTTTTAAGACATTTCATATTACTTCTATTAACCTAAAATGAAATGATCTAACTATTCATACACAATTTGGGGGTCTATATTTCAATTTGATGCTACATGGCTACGACTTTCTTAATATTTTGGACCTTGCAAGTCGTTTTCACTTCTCTTCACAATGCAGCTGCATTGTTTCATCCAGTTGCCACATAAACAACTTCTTGTTGGATGACTAAGTGTACAGAACATATCTTTTTCATACTTTAAAACAAACTTGTTTCCTGAAGCTCAGCTGGCTCATGCAAACATATGTCCGACTTTGCATAGTTCTAAAACCCAAAGAACTGGAATTTTTGCTCAAACGTCATCTTGCGTGATTCTTCATTTGTGATAAAAGAATTGAAGACTTGAGGCATTCAGCAACATGTAAAGCCAAAACAATGCAAAAACTGTGACTCTGTAATACAAATCTGTACAAAAGTGGGGCCTTTACATGTGATGTTGCACATTTACTGTAGTGTAGTTTACTTAATTAATAGTTAGTTATTAATGTGATATAATTATGCATGCAACATTTGGTATAAATACGTTGTGCATTAAAGGACGATCTTATTCTGTCAGTTCTGAATACGAACGATACTACATTCTGGCGATGAGGATATGGCTCTCTCGGGTTTGTCTCTACATACTTTCCCAGCGTTTGATGTACATTGTGACGGTAATGTTGGTTTACGTTGGAAAAAATGGCTAGCCCGTTTTGAACGTTTACTTATGGCGATGAATGTCATTGAACCAAAACAACAACGTGCATTGTTGTTACACTTGGCTGAGCCAGCTGTCGATGAAATTTTTGATATCCTTGCTGGCGAAGCTAAAGACTATAAGAAAGCTGTAGATGCTCTGAACAATCATTTTGTTCCTGAAGTAAACACTGCTTACGAAGATTATGTGTTTCGCCAAGAAAAACAAACCGAAAATGAATCCCTTGATTTGTATCATATGCGCCTTCGACAACTTGCCCAAACTTATTCATTTACGGACGTTGATAAAGAGATCAAGAATCAAGTCATCATGGTTTGTACATCACAGAAATTACGCTGCAGAGTTCTACGTGATTATCCCACTCTAAAAGAACTATTGGATGCTGGTCGAACCGAAGAAAGGAGCCAAGAGCAAGCTCAGGCCATCGAAAAGCTACAATCAGACTTATCAGATATCAATGCAATTAAAAGAGGAAAGAAGTCATGTTATCCTTCACATAACGCTCCAGCTCGGGACTCAAGAAAGAACCAATTCACTTGACGAAGAAACACTACAACTATCTGCCGAAATTGTGGCGGCAACTACCTTCATACAGGTGATTGTCCTGCGAAAGGTAGAGAATGCCAATCCTGCCGAAAAACTGGTCATTTTGCAAAGGTCTGCAGGTCCACTTCCAACTCAAAGCCTTTCAACCAGACAGTTCGTAATCTAGCGGAAACACCACTGTATGATCCTGATTACATCTTTGTTGTATCGAACAATCTCAACAACAAAAGTCTACTCCCATGCTGTGACATCCTTGTTGAACACTTGCCTGCATGAGCAATAATAGATTCTGGGGCTACAGTTAACACTATGGACGAAGTGACATACTTTATGCTTAAATTAAATGGAACAACGCTCACATATCCCTTACACTGCCTGAGTCAAATATATTTCCCTATGGTTCTAGTCATCAGATACCAAGTCTTGGAATGGTGAAAACGACCCTTCAGTTCCAGTCCACAAGCCTTGAAACCAGTTTCTATGTTGCAAAGGGAAACAATGGCAATCTTGTAAGCTGCCGAACAGCAGAGAAGCTTGCGATTATGAAGATCACTGTCAATGCAACAGTGAGCCTACCCTGTTCCCGTCCAGAGGAAGAGTTCTGCGATTTATTCAGGGGCATTGGAAAGATAAAAAATAAGCAAGTTAAGTTACATATTGATCCTGAAGTCACCCCGAAGCATCAAAACCATCAACGTATTCCCTTTCATATCAGGAAAGATGTAGAAGCAGAGCTTCAACAGTTAGAGGGCGTTGATATTATCGAGAAAGTAGAAGGACCTACATCATGGATTAGTCGAATTGTCGTGGTACCAAAGAAAAATGGAGATATTTGTCCGTGCATAGATATGCGAGAAGCTAATAAAGCTGTGAAAAGGGAAAAACATTTGATGCCAACTATTGACGAGTTAATTGCTGACCTGAATTGGGCAACAGTGTTCAGCACCGATTTAAATTGCTAAATACTACATTTACTTCCAGCTGCAATTTGCTGATGGATTTTATTAGCAGAAGCAATCTATCTGGTCTATGTACAGATCAGTGAAACATCTCTGGACTTGGATGCTTCCAACGTCATGTTTCATGGTAGATTTAATACACTGATTCAACAAATCTTTCACCAGGAGTACGTCTCATATAAATGTTGCGATGATTTCCACAGATTTCAAATTTTGATTCATCAGTGAAAAGCACTTTTTTCCAGTCTTAAACACAATAGTTTGTCAAATTCTATGCCCACATCAATCTTTTGTGCTTATTTTTAGGATGCAGCAACGATTTAGAGACTGTAACTTTTCTTTTCAGACCACTCACAGCCAATCTCCTTCTAACTGTTGTTTAGCTCATTGTTTTTTCTCGTTTGGCGTTAATTGACAATTGAATCTCACCAGCACTTGCTGTTCTATTGTGCAAGGAACTTAGGCTTCTAAAATGATCCTCTTGCAGTGCAGTACACCTTGGCTACCCAACTTTCGGTAGGCTGGAGTACGAATTAGTCGTCTGAGAGATTTCCCCTGTCCACTGTACAGCACCTTTTGACAACCCCATCTTTGCAGCAAGTTCCCCTGTGAGAGACGTTTGTTACTTAAACCAATAATTTCTACAATACCTCCTTCAATAAGATCTTTAGCCACCCTTGATTCACATGTGTAGAAAAGTGAATAAACTTGTTTTAAAATGACATACAGCAAAATATTCATAGAACAAAATGTGATGAACATTTGGCAAAAATCAGGCTGAACTCATACTTTTGGTACCTACAGTATATGTAAGCCCCCACTCAAAAAGAGCTGCATTTCTGAGTGTAAATTACGTAAGTTAACCTTTTCTGAACAAACATTTTAGCCATACACTTAATATTTAGCCTTGTCCAGTATCATTCTCAAAAGTTAAAATTTCTTCATAGTGACTACTGATTTTTTTCAGAATGTTTCACCACAGAGACCTCACAGCCGACAGCCTCAGCCTCCAACATTAATGGGGCGTTTCTGGTGATGCAAATCAATGTTTTACATTTCCCTTAGAAGAGTTCTGAAAATAGTAAAAATTTTGCATTGTGCCTTGAAAAGTTGTTTATACTCGAGAGCATTCACATTGTGAAATACTTTCTGCAAGATTTCCTGTTAGGTGACTTTTTCTGTTTTTTACTTGAATGGTATTCGGAGTTAAGAACAAATGCTCTTGAGCGTTGCAACTTTAATTCTATTCAATTTATCCTCTAGACAGCAGGGATGGAAAATATAGCAGACCATGAAAAAATTTGTACCAGAAATTTTTCCAGCAGAGAAAAAGAGAGTAAAGGGAAAGGAAGGAAGAAAGAAAGAAAAAGAAAGAACATGAGAAACGAAGTTATATGAGTGATTGAGGTCATAATGTTATCGTCTTAAAATAATGTAAGTGCAGGGTTTAGTGAATAATTTGCCATATTGCCAAAATCGCACATCACGTTACTTAGTATAATCATTTTTGCGACAGTTTGACAATTTCAGTATGCATGGCTACCAGCAGGCCTAGCACAATGGTGTTACTCCCTTATCGTGGTCTTAACAGCTGTGAAATACTCACAGAAATTTGTTTGACCTTCTCTTCTGGGCCCAGAAAGTAAAGTATTTTTTCACCCGTGTTCATTAGTTGCTGAAAGCCAGCTCTGCTGACAGAGTTGAATCACACATTGTCTTCGCACATGTAATGTGCTATGGCATGGGAGATAGCTTGATATTGTTTGCTGCTTGGTTGTAAAGGTGATACTTGACAGAACACACTTTCGATTGTTTGTTGTGACAAAGAAGATTCCACAGTCACAACATCTTTCTCATCACACTGTTCTTGATTATCCAGCTCACGCTTTTGCAGGTCCGCATACTGAATAATGTTTTGTTCGCAAATGATTTGCCAAGTTAGACATAATTCCACTCTTGTTTTTTTGCTATTCACTGGCGGATTTGCCAAATTGCGCTGTTTTCATCTGCTTTCTTAAAGAGTTTACAAATTCAGTAGTTAGATTCCAGCATCTGCATGGCAATGAAAAACCCTTATAGGTGCAGGATTGAAGACAGAGTTTGGATTGTGAAGTAAGAGCGAGACTTGACACAACACATTGAAAGCAAAAATATTTTCCAGTTATGAATAATGGGTCGTAACGACACATTTGGTTGACTGACATCGTGAGTGTGACCGCCTCTATAAAAGTCAAGAGCCGTTTTCAGAATTCCCTTAATTCTTGCAGCCTGACCCCGTTTTCCATATGTTTTTCAGTTTCCATTTGTCTTTTGTCTGGTCTTTTTGGTTATTGATTTTGAAAAAACTGAAAAACCAGTTTCAAGAAAAACAGAACTTTTTTGCTAAACCTAAAAATCGCTCCAGCCTATGTGACCCAAAATCTACAATAGAAAATTCAGTGTGAAATTCTGGTGAATGGTCTGTAACGCTTGAAACAATTCGCTCATATCAACGTGCAATTTTAGCAGTTTTAAAGAGCAGGCATACAAATCTTTAAATCGCTACCAATGAAGAAAGTGATCAAATCTTTGATTGCACTAAAAGCAGAAGAAAACTGGCACAATAAAGTAGGTCTAATTTTGCTTCCACATGCAAGCCTTCACATTGGTGTCAAACCATTTGAAACAATTTCACAGTGAGTTAGCTAATCAGCTTTTATGACGATTCGGCAGTCACAAGGTCATTGCCCAAATTGTAGGGCATCAGTAGGAGGTACCTCTGTGTTCAACCTAGTGAAGGGTAACCCTTGCATCTTCAACTATTGAATATCAACACTGCATCCAAATTATTTGCACTGCTCCATCTACATGTCATGATTTACATGACGAGACCATGTAACTTGATGACTGAAAAAAAGGTTTCTCCCTGAGCAATGGAGCAAACTGCTATGCAACAAGAGAGGGCAAGAATTCTTGGCCAGTATATTAAGCCTGTACAAGGAAAATATCCACACAAACAGTGCATTTTGCTTGGCTGTCTGGGTTCTACGCATGGACGGTCTAGAACGCTATGAGCATGCCTGCATATCAATTGAAGTTATACTGGTCAAAGGGGAACTCCTGTCCCAAGACAAGTTAGGTTTAGAAAAAAGATCCTACCTTTGTTAGATCGTTCCTAAAATATTTCGGTCCAGTTGTTTATAGTAAAGGAGAAATAGCTCCCTAAAGTTCGCAAAATATTCAAATTTAGGCGCCATCTTGTTCTTTCCCGTGCAGGCGCGGATTCTGGTTAGCAGTTCGTTTTGTGACGCCAGCGGGTGACACTTGTACAAACTTTTTGCGTGAAATATTTAAAACACATTTGCTCACATACAAAATAACTTCGTAGTAACGCAATTAAAGCCAAATGCCGCATTGTACTGTACCCTTTGTACAAATCACAGTTCGAAAGATCGTCGGGAGAGGTATAAGCTACCTTATATTGCCAACTGGGCCACTTAAAAGCGTCTGCCTAAGAAATATTTGTCGAGAGAATATAGGTGCGAATGTCCACACACGTGTTTGTAGTGAACACTTTACTGAAGACTGTTTTGAACCCGCAGTCGAAGTAATTTCAGGCTTCGAGAAATCTAGACACTGGCAGTGCCAACAATATTTGCGTTCCGTACAAAGACGAAAGAAAGCAGAATAAGACTATCAAGTATGAAGCAAATGCAAAATCGAGCAATAAAGGTCTGGATTTTAATGTTTTTCGATACAAAAAGCCTAAAGGTCCAACAGTATATCACTTCCAAGTACCCATAAGACCAACAACTTTGGAATCCTTATATTATTTACAATTTGCGCATAATACAAATCCTAGGATCTTTCTAGTTAGACTATAATTCATTTTCGCTAACGAGTTACCAAATTAGCAAGTAGTCTATTTGATTTGAGCATATCTATTTGACCCCTAAATCCTATATGTCAAGGAGATTATGGAAGATGTGCTGGCATGCAAGGAAAGCAAGAAGTTTGAGAAGTACAATCCAACTAAACGAGCCAAATGTGTAGCACAACTTCCAAAGCCACCAAAACAGGGGGTTGTTGACAGGCATGACTCAAGGCTGTCTGGCAAAAAGATGCAGCTTCAGACAGCTTGAAATGATACTAACGCTCACACCTATGACGTATCAAATAACTCACATTTTTAATCGAACAAATAACATTATTCATCAGCAAAGCGAAATCCAACACACTCAAAGTCTTCTTCATTGCCTGGTGGTGGAAAGTGTGCACGAACACAACTTGCAGCACAAGATGGAAGAACTACTCGAATTTCCTTGCCATGAACCCCCCCCCAACTCCATCGCACTAGCAGGCGGTATGCAATTCGTCTGTTTATCCCCGAGTTCCATACTGTTGCCTGTACTGAAACCAAGCAGGTTGCAACACCCATTGATCTAAACACATGGTTCTGAAGGCTGGGGTTATCTGTACAGTTGTACGGAAGGTTTGGTTTCTCGTGTTCAAAAACCTCATCGTTTTTACGTGCGACTTGTTCTATTTCATGAATACATTCAAAATTCCCTATCCATAATCGGACAAAGTTCACATGAACACACAACAGCAACAAATTATTTTGGTAGGAATGATACAGTTAAAAAAAAATGGCAACTGAATTCGCCAATGTTAACCATAAAGTGCAACGATTTACAAATTTAGGTTGCCCAAACGAACAAGCGAATCTTTGATCGATACATCCTGTTCGCCTTGCATGACAGCAGACCTGTTACTAAAGATTCTCGTCTAGGTTCAAATTGATATCCCAGACTACGTCTGCTTGTAAAATATCTTTTTGAAAATCGTCTAAACTCTCACCAGATGTGCTGGAACTGCTTGGATTTGACAAAAAAATCGCTGTACAATATAAAAACACTGGCCATGTTTTGCTCAGTGTCACCCGCTGACCTCACAAAACAAACTGCTGCCCAGAATTCGTGCTTGCATGGGAAAGAACAAGATGGCGCCTAAATTTGAATATTTTGCAAACTTTAGGGAGCTATTTCTCCTCTACCACAAACAAGTGGACCGAAATATTTTAGGAACAATCTAATAAAGGTAGGATCTTACTTCTAAACGTAAGTTGTCTTGGGACAGGAGTTCCCCTTTAAAAAATGGAGTTTTCACAAAATCAAGCAGAAGTGCAGGCAAGCGAAAATATACTTTAAGTACTGATGTAAATATACATACGTATTTAGAACAAACTGAATGCTGTCGCATGGCTTGTAATATTCTCATTGATGCTACTTTAGTAAAACTTTTGCTTTGAAAAGCATGTCCATAAATATGAAATATGCCAAGTTTAATTCTTGATTTTGACATTATTTGTCCAACGAAATGTGCACATTAATCATCCAATTTTTAAAATGTACATGGCTCTGAAAAATTAGGCTTTGATATGCAATAATGCCTAAAAAACTAAATGAAACAAAGAGCAATTGACCGAGGATTGGTGTCGGTTTCAGTATTGGACTGATATTTGGCGATTGAACCATCGGTATTGGCGATATTCTCCATACTTACCGATTGTATACAACCAATTGTTACAAAATTGAAATGTTTACATTGAAAATCCCTACTATTTAAACATATACTGCACAGGAAGGACAAAACAAAAGATGGAAGTTTTTGAACAAAGTACAGTTTTATAGTTGTGTTTAGAATGTAAAGGTTCGCTTCTTCTGACACATACTTGACATGGGACTGGACAATTCCTAGCCTGCTTGCAGCCCAAAATTTCTAAAAGGAGAAATAACGGTCTGCTAAACTGCGAGCGTAATCATGTTCCATGACGTATCACTTGTGCATACATTAAGAATTACTGCGCATAAATATCTAAGAGTATTTGCCTTGTATCACATCTCGTACTAAACGATCGTTGGATTCGTCACTGAGACAAACAGCCAAAATGGATTTGCTTTTTAGATAAGCAACTTGATCCTCCATTAAAGACTTCAGCGACGATATAATTATAATGACGCTGGTGCGAATTGCTTGTCGATTCAGTGAGTAGAAAATGATTGGCACTGCCTGGTAAATCTAAGACTTCCCGAACGCAATCGGCAAGTTTACGTATACATGCTGCCCAGATAAAAAGCGCTTAAAAGCTTCTTCTTGCTCTGAGTATAATTTTGGTATATTAAATATCTCGGAAACACTTTCAAAAGCTCTATTCCAATGCTCGTTTGAAGTGGAAGAAATACAAGACACCGCCACATTGCTCATTATCCGATCAGCAATGCAGTAAAATTTACGCATACTTATTTGTAAATTCTAGCCAATCATAATGCTTATTACAAACATAAAGTTTGCTACCCAATGAACGAACACTACTTATTTTTCCGTAAGTGATACGTCATGGAACATGATTACGCCCGCAGTTTAGCAGACCGTTATTTCTGCTTTTACAAATTTCGGCTGCGAGCAGGCTAGACAATTCCCATCATAGACCAAACTTCGATCTTGACAAAAAGAGGTAAATTCATCTACGCCACTAAGAGCACAACTAACTCTGGCAAGAGTTCAGTTCACCTATGCACTTCCAGTAGAGCTTGGAAAATGTACTTACCTCTTGCCCAACAACAAGAGTTGGAGAACTTTCGCCAAGAAGATGTTTCAGTGGTTTTCTTTCTGGCAAACTTTGAGACGTTTCTGTTTTTGGGCTGGCAGGCGGTAGCTGTGATGGTGGAATATACCATGTTTTTCGATCATACTTCTGCATCATGAAATCTTTTACTTTGATCTCATCTCTGGATTCAGGTTCTGGGGGATTAGGAGAATTCCACAGACCAAGCCATGATCGCCGGCAAACCTTAGAAAAACAAAACGTGATGAAAAGTTAAGGCAATCATAAAAGATTAGCATTAGAAAACTTTGTACAGAGATGATTGAGTGAGATAACAGCCAAGCCCTATGGTTAAGTGATTACTATATATATTGTTTCAGTGATCCTTTGTAACATAGCAATACAAAGACTCAATTACTCTGCAATATTTGTTTGACTGATTTCTCAAGTCTGCAGGCCTGTTAAGTAAAATTAAAGTTAACGTCACTTGATAGCTGTTAGCGGTATGCTAAGGCAAGCATGGGCATTACTGATTTGAAATTCCAAACGTCACAACTTTAGCAAAACTTTCTCAAAAGGATTAAATTTTTGGTGAGTGCATAATAACATTGTTTGAAGAAAGTAGGACAAAACAGAGCAGAAATTTTAATGAATGCTGTAGTATTCGTAATACTATCACTCTAATGATTAAAGAACCCTACCAGTAAGCTATAACATCTACAAGCAAAAGTGGAGCTGTACATAATCCGTTTATTTTAATCAGGTTTCTCAATTCTGATAGGTTAAGAGCAGTGAAATTTTTACGAAAACAGTGCCAAAATAGGGAAACCACATTGCTAAAAATAGGATATCACTGTACAAAATTCCTTCAAGACAATTCGTACCAAGAAAACGGTCCAAATTGGTTAATAAAAGAAACGAAAGCAACAGAAAAGCCAATCAAATAAAATATTTCAAAAGTGGGAAAACTGAACACTGTAAACAATAACAATTGCCTGCATTTTAAGCAGATTTTCTTTGGCAAGCAATTCTACAATTCAGCATTTACAAAACAGTTTGAAAAATGCAAACACTGCCAGAAGTACCCTGTTCGGTTTAGTGTGTAAATTGAAAATTACAAGCCGGCTGATTTAAACAATTTCTTGAAAAGTTTTTGCACTGAAGTTAAAATACACACGACAAAGATGACGAGCCAGACAGTCTCAAAGTAATGATAATGTCTCTTGACAGAAATCACAAGGACAAGAGATACACCTTCTCCACAATATCAGACAGAGAATTCACAACTTCAAATCAAGTTTTACAAGGAAAAGCCAAGTTGCTCCACGACAGTGGAAGAGGAAAGCCGCCACATAGAGCATGACCACTTTCAGATGGAGGGAAGAAATCTTTTAAATGAATGGAAAATTTGGATCCACAGCACTCGAGCAAAGAATGTGGTGGTTTCCTACCCGACACATTAGTCTTCAGAGCGAACAAGAGCATCACAAAATGAAAATGAAAACCATAGCATTGTTCAAGCGGACAATGGCGTTCAGTACATATAATACAAAGAAGGATCAACAGAGACCAGGCAAGGCAGTTTTAATTTCAAACCTAGAAATTTCCAGCCAAGAATGTTCCAGACTGAAGAAAAAAGATGCC
The DNA here is from genome assembly GCA_025434845.1 of Phenganax subtilis. Taxonomy (NCBI): domain Eukaryota; kingdom Metazoa; phylum Cnidaria; class Anthozoa; order Malacalcyonacea; family Clavulariidae; genus Phenganax; species Phenganax subtilis. The sequence continues at coordinate 8,391 of JAOBYK010297809.1, read as the reverse complement.
AGTTGGTCTTTTCTGAGAGTATGTACGTTCATGGCCTTTGAATTTACAACGAACTGGCCCATTTTATCTCGCTGTGAAAACCAACAAACAAGCCAACCTCAGCATTTGGTACAATTGCCGGTCAACAGGAGTAAACAAAATCAATTCAAAGATTAAAAATATCGTATTTGGCACAAGTCTGGAAAACAGCGGTAAGAAATATTCAAACCACAGTGCCCATAATACTGTAGCTGGAAAATTGAAAAAGTCATATCTTGAAAGGTTCACCATTGCGAAGGTTACCGGCTGCAGGAATATCCAATCACTGTATGAAGAGCAGCCAGGGAGCTCATGCATAGCTAATATTTCACAATCAACAACGAATTCTCAAGCTCACAAAATGATAAACAATAATTGCAATGTGACATTTGACCTCAGCAACATATCTATGAATAAAATTTGGCATAGGTTTTTTTGTACGTTGAAAAATGTTAATATCAAAGTAGACAGTTCTATTTTGACATGATTTGAAAACAACATGCAAGTGCACACGTATTTTGTTAACTAAATAAACTATTTGCCACATGATCATGTGTCTCATAACTATTTTTATGTACTGAAAATTTTCCCATAAATTTTTTCATAATTTTTCCCATAATATTTTCATGGATTGAAAAGATCACTTATGCATATTTTCCAAATTGCACTCTTGCTATCACTTACACAAAGCTACAGGGCCATATTTAGCAAACCCCATGCATACGCTATATTCTGTTTACTGAACAGGCTCTACCGATGCAGACAACACTTTTGCTATACTACTTGACTAGGTAACAGGAAATTCGCCAGTTCATCTTATTATGCTATTGAGTAACAATAGATCCTACCAATATATTTCCCTCTGGCCCACTGATTGAGGTGAGATGCTACTTATTATTGATAGGTTAAATAAGCTATGTTTAACCCATACATCAATGATGCAATAAATGTCCATATTTCCATATTTTATGCCATCCAATACCACACTATGACGTTGATACTTTTGCCACTACATACTGCATACTTATTACTTTATTGAACCCCCCATGGTACTTTTCAACAACAACTTAGAAAAGAAGTTACAATTGACTAGAAATTAATAGTAGAGCATAATAATAGAAGTTAAAATTTACAAATAGAGCAGTATGCTGCAATTATTATAATCCATACATAATTATTCTGGTACAAGTCATTTTCCTCAAAAAGTTCAGATTTAAGTCCACTTCTAAAAAGCTTAAATTGTGTATGGACTTTAGTTTAGTGTTCATACCGTTCTATGCTTTAGCTTTCTTTATTAAATTGAACTTTGATTGCTGACCATTCAATACGGGTAAAGTAATAAACTACACATAAGTTACACTTAAATACAAGATGGTACTTTAAATTGATTCTTCCTGGAGTATCTCTGTCCAAACCATTATAGTAAAGAAGAAATTGTTCATGAAAATTCTCGATGTTTCCAAATTTCGACATCATGTTTTTCTTTTCTTCGTGCACGAGTTTGGTTAGCGCCCTCATTCTAGAAATCATTCATCGCTTCCCACTTGGTGCTTCCCACACTGTTGTTGTTCTTGCATATTAGTATTTTGTACAGTGTTACTCAGATAAGCACATGCTTTCAACTTGTTAAGCAATAATTTGTCGGATTCGAGACATTTTTGTTCTTCAGATGAGAGCTTGTATGAGTTTTATAGTACCTAGTATTTTATAAGCGGATGAAATCCTAGGCTTGCAGTTTGAACCAACACAAGATAGGAATAGTGCAAGAGGTGAATCAGCTGGCAATGAAGGTGACTAATCTGTGTTGATTGTTAAAGATGAATGAAATATTCGTTTGGGTTGTTATAACTGGTAAGACATCGCAACATTTTATATCACCTTGGTGAATTAAATTTCTAGTTCTTCTATCCAGTAATTTCCATCATAATCATGGTTATTGTTTATTCAAGCATTGTCGAGTATTTGAACAGTGAAGAACAATGCATCTGTTGTAACAATTTGAACAGGTCGTAAGTAAGAATGGAAAAGTTATGGAATACGAGAAGGCAAACCAACCATCCAATTGCATAACAGATAACCCAAGTTTTTGCATTGTCCGATTAGGTTGATGGATGTTGCAAGCTGCTTGGTTTCAGTTTAGGCAGCAGTTCTTGGGAAAGTCAGGAACACAAGGGTTTCAAACAAAAAGAAAGTAGACATGTAGTAATGCAAAGATAATACAATCCCTTGGATGGTTTGGTGTCTCACGCACCATAACTTCTTCATTTTTACCAACAATCTGTACAATGTCCTGACAACAGATGCATTCTTTCTCACTGTCTAATAATTGACAATGCTTGCATATACACTTCAGAATAACAATGTTTGCAATTGAAATGACACAACAGAAGAACAAGAAAACTTGATTCGTCAAGATGAATTATGAAATTATGATGCCTTACCAACCATGGCTACCTAAACAAACATTCCATTCATCCTCATCAATCGACACAGATTAGTCACCTTCGAAAAAAACAAATTAAAATTAGATTGAGGGTACACCACATATATTTATAACTGAAAAGCTTTCAGTCTGTTAACCCAGACCTTCAACAGTGCAACTGAAGGTCCGGGTTAACGGACTGAAAGCTTTGCAGTAGTAAATATATGTGGTGTACCCTCAAACTAATATTCAATTTCTTCTTCACTATAACGATTTGGACCAAGATACTGCAGGTGCAAACTAGTTGAAATAGTATCTAATTCTTGTATTTAAGCCAAATTTGTTTTGGGGGTAGAGTGTTCCTTCAATATTAAACACAATGCGCAATACTTGCATGGGATATTAAAGCTAGATAGTTTAGACAATTTACATGTAGTTACTTTGCAGCATCTAAGCAGAATGGCATAACTATTTACATTGCTTTCTGCTGTATTCACTAAGTATATGAATACATATTACCTTGCACAGTCTACTTTTACAACAACCAATTTTTACTTCCCTAATCTTTTTACCCTAGTCCACCCTGTCAATTTTCCCAGTAGGAGGAAACCGGAGTGCACGGGGAAACCCTACTACTTTTGGCAGAGTAGTTGACCAACTCTTTTCACATGAAAAAATTTAGCCCATGCTGAGAATCAAACCCACAACCTCAGTCGCAAAAAGCACATATCCCAGCACAAACTTTGTAATAATTGCCTCAGGGAAAACAAATTCCTCTATTCATGATCAACAATAAATATGAAGAAATACCAAACAATGCCCAGCACAGTGTATTTAAAGCACTTTCAACTCTTCAACTGTTAATGCACCCTCCTTATTCCACTGTCCAATGGTAGATGAATTGTCTTCTCAGGGGAACACACTTACCAGTTAGGGAATTCTCCATGCTATCTGCCGATTTCTCCTGGTAATCCAAAATTTGACAATGCACCTCAATCACCACTTATTTATACATTTCACATAACCTCATGCCAGACAATTGTATTCATCAGTGAAAGCCCAAGGTAGTCAGTGGGTTATTACCAAAGCAGAGCAAAACATTAGATCTGAATCAAACATTTTGCAGCGAATAAATCTCAGCCCTGACACAACATAGTAATTTGAAATTTACTCACCAGTTTCACATAGCTATGTTATAAAAACATCAACAAACCACACATGGGCATCTAAACTGATCTGACTGCACTATGGTTCACAAATGAAGATAAACCAGGATGCCCAAATGCAATGCATTGAGGTAGAAATAACTAGTAACCACAAGACAAAGCACCAAGTAGTGTTCACTTTTCACCACCAATAAACGCAATTTATATCTGCTACCTTGCTTTGTGTGGACTCGCTTGCTGCGGTTGCAAATTACAGTTTTATTACTCATTAACTGGCAAGAGTTCCCCCAAAGAAGTTAAATCATCAGGCACAAAACAGAGTAAAATATATTGGTTAGGTACATTCAAATTCATTGCAAATCAACGGTTAATAGGGGAAACTGGCACATAGTTCAATCAACGAACTACCTGCCCTGAAAGATGAAACTTTCAGGAAAAATTATGTGCCGTTAGAACAAGTGAAATACTACATATAGATAGGGCACATTGGAGTGCAGTCACTGGGTGAAATACACTGCCTAACTTTTCAAAATATGCTCACTTGTACTGGTACCAACTATAAGAGCATGACATTCAACTTTGTGGTGCTACAGTAGAACCTGCGTTTTGCAACCCCTTATTTACCGACCACCTGCCCTTTCCGACCGCATTTCTTGGTGCGGATCACTAGTAATACTAATTCACCTGTAATAAACGGCCACCTGTCTTACGCCACCAGCAACCGCTTTTTTGTTTCCAAAAGGTAATAATAAACCTGTAAAATGCGACCAATTTAAGATTTCCTATTTATCACATTCCTGAAGCATGATATACTAGCGTCGCTTTCAAAATTATTCAATTAGACGCGACACATCCATTTTTGACAACTGCCAGTTTGACACTTTTTGTCACAGTTGTATACTTTAAACGAGCAGTTAAAATATGCTTTAGAGCTTGTGGCGCCTCGCTTAGCAGCAAAAGGGCCTGGAACGAATTTGATCACGTCTTTAATTTTTGATCACCTGCCATTATCGACCATTTTGCTTGGCAAAAGGGGTGGTCACAAAACGCAGGTTCTACTGTATTAACCTAAGCAATTGGTCAAATGAGTACACAATTATAAAAAGTAGTGCCAATTATATTTATCATGCTAAGAGTGGCACAGTCGCTAAGATATGTGCCTTTCACCACTGAGGTGGTGGGTTCGATTCTCAATGCGGACTTTACTTTCTCATGTGAAAAGAGTTTGTCAACTGCTCTGCCGAAAGTCGTAGGTTATCTCCAGGTACCCTGGTTTCCTCCTACAGGGGAAGTTGACAGGGTGGGCTAGGATAAATAGTTAGGAAAGTAAATATTGATTGTTGTAAAAATAGACAGTTTAAGGTAATACATACTCATATACATAATGTATACATTAGAAAACCATTGTAAATAGTTATGCAATTCAGCTTATACGCTGCAACGTAACTATATATAAATTATAAACTATAAACTAATTATTAATTGTCATCATTTACAACTTACTCTCCATATCAAACAGGCTCCTGCACGGCAAGCTTGTCAATCAGTTCATGTTGTAATATTTTAGAAGTCAAAGTGTAAATTGTCTGTGTATATACATTCTTAAGTGTAAGTTATCTGTCATATAAGTGTTTTGTACCATACTGTAGATTCTAACGTGTTTAAATCAAGTTTTGATTGATTGATGTTTTGATTGAAGTGAACCAAACGGTGACTACACTCAAACAGAGCATATTTTTACACATAAATCAACACAAGGTCAACAACGTTAAAAATCTACAATATCTAATGAAGTCAGCTCTTCAAAAGACTAATACAAATGCCTCATGAAAGCATGCTCACCTCGTTGCCTGCATTTTGTAAGAACTCTATTTCAGAAGGTGTGAAACTCGTCATTGATATCGATTTAACACGATGCTGGGGATTTAGTCCACGTCTAAGAATACAGACAGCTAAAATTCAGTAAGGAAGAGGCAGAACCCTATATTTGTTAAGTTGTTTAGCTGAGGATTGAGGTCAGTTATCGACATATATCTCTGCATAGGTCGGTGTCGAAGTAGGACTCAGTACTCACAATATTCCACTACAAGACGTGCAAACAAAAGAACCTATCGTCATGTTTACATAAGTTGGCCCTCGCTGCCCACAGTCGAAGCATTTCTTGTTGTGTGGTAAAGAACACAATTCACGAAGAATTTTTAAATGCTTTTCATCCTGTTTTTTGGTGTTCTTCTTGGTAGAAGCCATCACAATTGCCAAGTTGTAAACTCTTTCGTTTCTACTTCCGTTGCATTGTGGTCAATTTATTTCGACACTACGTGGTGTTAGCAAAATCAAAAATGTTCACTAGTTCATTTCCGGACTTTGAGGAGTTCCTCTGAACATTTCCTTCAAGTTTTGAAAATTTCTTAATTAAAAAATGAGTAAGTTCCTGCTTTATTGACCAATCAAATTTTATATTCTCCTTTTGAGCACTTTGATTGGTCAATATAACAGGAGGTTAGGGACTATTGAAAGAAATTTTCAAAATTTTAGGGAAATGTCGAAGCCCTGGGGCCGGCTGTATATAACCCTCGTTAAAGTTAACGATAGTTACAAACGAATATCAACCAACCAGAATCCCCTATTCAAGATTTAACTACATTTTAACTACAAAATCATAGTTAAAAATGTAGTTAAACGTTTTATATAACCGGCCCCAGTAGTTGATATTAAGATCAATGTTACATTTTAGGCATATTTGCAAAACAGATCGACAATTTTTCTTAAATCGTGAAATCTGCTCTCTTTCTTTTAATGTCTAGTGTTTTTTGTCTATTTTTTTGTCGAGTTTTTTGTTGAGTTTTTTGCGGGGGGGTTTGTCTACTCTGCTGTCGGGTTTTTGACCGAGTTTTCACTTTGTTTTTAGTTCAGTTTGGGACAGTTGTATGTTGCACGTTAACGCATTTGCTACTTCTTTCAATTCGGCTGCAGACATTTCGAAGCTGTATTTAATTAAGTCAAGTCTGGGGCAACTAATCCCGACGAAGAAACACCTCGGTCATCCGTAGAAAAAGTATTCTTATATTTATGTATTAGCGAAACAAATAAACAGAAATTACTTCATGGTTGGTGAGAACGTACGATTTTTTTATACAAATTGGGAGGAATTGCAAACGAACAAGTGAGCAAATACCGAACGAGTGAGTTTTGCAATTTTTCACAAACACACAATTTTTTGTTGTCTTAGTTCTTACTCGTGTTTCTTTAAGCGTTTAATAGCCCTTCCATAAGTTCTTTTATCAGAGCGCTTATGTATAAGGCAGTGTGTGTGTGATGCGGAAGTAGACTAGCACGAGCAGACTTTTCAGATTTCAGTAGAATTCGAACAGGAGTGTGTTTTTCACCGCCGATTCCGCCGATGTATTCTTGCTCTTTTTTCTCTAAACATGATATTCTGGAGGAAATGTTTAATGGATATATGAATAGTACTGTTTTTTAAAACGTATGATGCCTGTATTTTCTAAAATATCTTTTTATAAACATCAAGTTTATTGGTGTTAAGTTGATCGTTTGATGGCTTCCATGGAGGGCTAATTTCGCCGTGAAAATTTGCATGCTAATTGCGTGTCTGCGGCGAAAAATTTCAAGTATGTTAAATAAAATAACGCTACCGTGATATGTTGAACTTTCATGAGAGTCGAAGTGGATGGATAGCAGCGGATAAAACGTCTGGAACATGTGCACAAGTGACGATTAGTCATAGCGTGTTTAGCCGCTAAACGACAGTAGAGGGGGGGCAAGGGTATTTTCGTGACCCGTGATTAGCGTTATTTGTGTATTGTGATTCGTGATTTAAGGAAATACCATTCCGTGAATCGTGATTTAAATCGCGTTTCGTGAATTGTGAAGACCTAAAAAGCTGGCTTGGGCATCTTAATTTGATCAATATTTTGCCATTATTTATAAATTTTAAGGTTCATTACTCGACCCCAATTAAAACAATCAAAATAATGGTCAAAAAATTAAAACATTTGCACTCCGCTCATTTCCCATTCTTTCCGCTGCAAATGCAACTAGTCGTAAATTTTCGCAGACAGTCGTAGACTTTTGTCCCTCTTCGTAGATTATTAACCAGGGGCGTAAGAAGGGGGGGGCGGCCCCCCAATATTAATTGTGGGGGGGCCGAGGTATCCTTTGGCCCCCCCAAAAAACCACTCAACTTAAAATTAATCACCGTAGAAGGGCCCTTTTTGGCAGCTTCAGTTAAGTTAGGTTAAGACCTCTATTGCTCGAGTCACTAATAGTAGTTAAACTAAAATAATATAGCCATGAACATGACCAAAATGAGCTTTATGTAATACAAAAGTGCTCGAGACCGATCATTTCCGGCGATCTAGAGCCTTAAAATTCTCAAAATTTCCTCCCTCGGCGCCAACCATGGTGGCGCCTAGTGAGAGCCGGTCCCTCCAATCCAAGCAAGCTTCATACGCCTCTGGCTTGTACACACTGACACACACACTCCACACTCGATTCAAACGAAAAGAATGGTCGAAAGGGTCAGGGGCGGATCCAGGATTTTTTGTACCTCAGTCAAAATTTTTGTTTTTACTATTCAGCGGGGGGTGATCTAGGATATGTTTTATCCTAGGGTAGTGAGTTTTGCGCAAAACGGAAAATGCCTGCTTGGCAATGGTGTGGCTTGTCAATACAAACTATTAATGCAATAACACCCTGAAGCCACTGAAATTACCGTTACCAGTAAGATTGTGTTATAATTATATGTTAATAAGTTTTGATGTTAAT
>JAOBYK010297698.1:0-19644 GCA_025434845.1 Phenganax subtilis | reverse complement strand
ACTAATTAACATATCTCAAGAGTAGAATTGCATTGCAAGTTGCAAGAAAAATTGCACCGTGTAACAGGGCCTTTAGTATTGTGTACGGTACTGTATTAATTTATTGCTTAATTAAGGCATGAATATTACGTAGCCATATGTGTGTTGCAAGGGTGAATGCCAGCATGTCTTGTACCATTTTAGTAATTTGGTACTGACTTATGGTATCGTGATGATTGTAAGCGTATACCGACAATCATTCTTATGATGATTCGAGTACCTAACTCCGTCTGTGTTTAGAGCGTTTTGCAGTAAAAAATAAATTGTTTATCGACAAAATTAATGAAGCGTGCATTCACAACTTTAAAACTAAATGAACATAAACCACCTATCAAGTAAGTTCATACTGAAAAGATGGAATATACCATAAAGATGTATTGCTTTCGCCATGATGTAATTTTACTCTCATTTAAAATTTGGCCTGGTGATCTACGGTCAAGTTTCAATAGTTTCGAGAAATATAGGTCATTATTTATTATGCATTGTTATCCTAATGATAAATTAGAAGAGTGATGTGCAACAAGCAGTTTGAATACAAGAGCTGGTATACTTTAAGTGACTACGTCAGTTTAGCTAGTCTATAAAGAATTTTACTTATCTTACTTCTTTGAGTTCCAGTGTAGAGGGTTTGCTGAGTACAACTTCCTGCAGTCCCCTATATTTAAAGAATTAAAAACTAGAAATTAACAAGATATATTGCAAAGTTATCAAATCTTGAAAACCTCCATTCCAGCATCTGAATAAACACAGTGAAGGTAACTTTCATAGGGAAAAAACCATTCGGCGGTGCACAGTTTTTCTGATGTCTATGCTGTTGTTTGGAGTGAAAACGGGTTGTCGGTAGAACCCACTTGAAACGGATCTGTTTATCAGGCAATGGCTCGTGAACTCTAGTTTCTTCATTACAGCATATCTCCCTATCCACAGTTACTGTCACATCTACCTACACATCGCCCCATGCATCCGCTTCAATTTCAGCATGCAGCGCCACATCGCCTACGACAAACACACTCCACACTCAAAGATAGGCAACGATGACATGACTAACCTGAGCAGATCTCGTGGGAATGACATTAATTTCCACTTTAGCACGGCAATCTCCTTGAGTGGAATGGTTGTAGCCTTGACAACTCTGAGTGTGTAAAAAACGCATGAACTTTCCTTTCAAATCAACGTTTGCGTTGTTGGGCAGATGCGACCACGTGTCTTCATCAAACCTAGCAAAGATAACTGGTAAAAATGTCATGTAGAAGCACTGTACAATACAAGAAAGTAAGCGGTGCAGTACCATAAAGTATAATCTTTAATTGGCAAATGATAGTTATCCAAAGTATCAGATAGTGGCACACAGAAATATATGCTTTCTTCTGGTTTAAGTTTAGCTCCAAAATGGTTTCCATTGAATCCCCAGTGTTCTTTAACTTCACGTTTTGCTGTTTTTGGTGCTAAAATAGCGTGAAGTGTTTCTGTGTTACTCTCATGGACAGCAAGTACAATTGCAGCGAAACTAGATTCATGTACATCAACGCTTTCTTCAACGTTCGGTAGTTCTGCATTTGCCGAAGTCTTCACTATTGCTGACAGCCTAAAATTTGGACAATGAAATTTAATTTAAAAACCCTGGATAAATGTATTTCGATCGATCAACGTTCCTAATGGTGACTCTGAGATAGGATATTGCACACCATGAGTGCTAGTGCTTTTAAATTGAGCTACAGATTTACATTCTGTTTTATAACAAGCAAACTTGCAGGGTGTGCACACTGAGGGAGGCAGAAATTTTCCCGAACTCAGCATAGTTCAGCACAGTTCCAGCCTCCCGAGGTGCGTCAATCTCGGGGACACACCGAGCCTGCAGGCATGTTTCGTTTTCATTCCATATCAATGGTTTTCATCAGAAGTGTGCGAGCTCAAAAAAAAGCAGGTGAGGTCGGAAAAACCAGACAGAAGGCCGCTTTCAAAAAAGGCATGAGATAACTATATAAACTAGTCAATATTACGACTGTCAAACACTTACAGCAATCCCAACCTTTATCATAGTCATTTCAAAGTATTTTGTATTACTGCATGTTGTTAAAGGGAATTTTACATACCAGGAATGGCAACTTCATATAGGACATTGTAAAATAATAAAACTCACTTGCAAAAATGCATGACTGAAAAGGAAAATTTTAGTTGATCTTCTTTTGGTCGTTCGATGTAAACTTCATTGTGGCCATTGATTGTCTTCCATTTTGAATCTGTCTCACTTTTCCGCTGGCTTCGTAATAACAACCCACACTCTGTCGTGAACTGAATTTTCTTTTCTCCAACTGGTAAGAAGTCTTGGTGAATATTAAGCACGTCTTTGTGAGTATAACTAAGCTGGACTTGAACAGGCTTAAGAAATGGGTTCTTTTGACCAGAAACTTTAATAACAGGAACACACACCAGATTCTTATCAAGATATACGTTACGGTTCAAAACATTGTCAGCAGGAAACAACTACAAAGATTAATATAAATCAAGACCTTGTTACAAGGTGTAATTTTTTTTCAACTTGCTGTGCAATTGTAATTTTGAGTGTCATTAGTTAGCAACAGGGTTCAAAAAAACATCAGCAAATTCAGCGAAGTGCAGGCATAGATGAGAGACTAACAGATGTCCAACTTAGTCTTCAAGCCTATAATTTTGGCGTAAATGGCCGCCATTATCCTAGCAAGTGCCCTAAACAAAGACAACCACCCCCCGGCTGCCATTTTGACAATAACTTGTTCAGGGGGGTGAATCCTTTTCTGTAGGGCACTTGCTAGGTTAATGGCCGCCATTGAAATTGCAGGAAAATCGACTTAGGCAAAGTTTGGGCAGTCGGACGTCTGTTAGTCTCTCATCTGTGGTGCAGGCCAAGAGCAATGAAGTCCCGTATCTACCAATTTTACCTCTCTCAAAAGATAAATTGCATTGCAAGTTGCAGAAAAAATCGCACCGTATTGCCATTAAAACAGTGCATATATTTTTTGCATTTGTCTAAGATGGCCGCCCGCCTGAAAGTGAGATTTGACCAACTTTTTTTGCATATTGAAGAAAAACGAAAGTGCTTGGTAAGATAAATCATTTTTATAGTCAGGAGGTCAGGTATATAATTCAAAAGCCAGTAAAAAAAGTTGGAAGTATTTCTTAACCTACTGAAATGTAATTACAACAATGAAGTTACCTGGACTGTTAGACAAAGTTGCTGGTCAACTACTCCTTCAGGGAAAAAGATCTTCAATTCTTTATTTTCACCATACTTTTGGAAAAACACGAAGCATTCATCTTCTTTTATCAAAATCTGATCAAATTTGACCCGGGTTACGGCAACGATGGTGCATGTTTCTGTGATGGTTGTTTTAGCAAATGGTAAGCAGTCATCCAAGTCTTCCACCTTGCGTAATTCTTCTGGAACATCTACAAAACATCAAATTGGGCAAGACATATATTACACTGTATCATAATTCAAAACTATGAATGAAGCATTGGAACGAGTAGACCAGTATTATGATCTTGGAATTACTAATCATTTTCTGGAAATTTTACAAAATCCCAATACGTCTTAGGCAATAAAGCTTTCAGTGCGTGCTGTACCGTATAAAAAAATTTTCTAATATTGTAAAATTAATGTACCAATGAAAATACTTCTAAAAATATTTTCAGCGATGATCAGGTCAAAATCTTAGCGTATGGATGCATGATGTGGAGGCCTTATTTGATTGGAAGAATGAAAACCTTGGAAACTTTCAAACGTAATTTCTTGAAAGTGACCGATGACTTTGAAAAAACTCGGTTAAAACTTTACAAATGAGTTCTAGTTATGAATTCAAAAACTATTGATTTAGCTGTTTAAGCATGCATGTTGAAGCAGGAAAAGTTCCATTCCTAGTACCAATCTCTATCGTTGCATGTTAGAAATATTTATTTTAAAAACACCCTCAATGGTGGAGCAAGAATTAAACTTGTGCATGCATCTGAACTTAAAGCCAAAACTTTTGGTACAAAATCTACTAAAGATGTGGAAATTAGAATTAAAAGACTTTGAAAGTAACTTCAAACTCCAATAATGATTCTAATGATGGAGCAAGACGAATTTTCTGCCATTACTTATATGACAAGCTAAGTGACAATTCACCGCATTTTGGAAACTCGAAATTCACAAACTTGATGATGGCAGTAAAATGAGACTAAACCTCTGGACAAAAGGGGTGAATTAAACTAAATATGGAATTTAAGAAAGTTCTTATTAGAAATTAAAAATTTTAAATGCCGTCAAGCCATTGTGCGATTACGAGTTTTAGCCAGTGAAATGTGTATAATCTGGAATGCTAACTCCATAAGAAAACGTCTATGATTGAATAAAGCCAAGATGGCGGAAATCCAAGGCTGTTTTTGTAGGTATAAAACACGCGTGTTTGCTGCGTGGGCTAATCATGAGAAGCCAACGAGTTGCAAAGGGCTTGTGGTTTTGGAACGATTTTCTTTAGTTTTTTCATAGTTTTGCGTGAAAATCTCAGTAGAGCGTGAGTAAAACGTTAACGGTGAAGTAAAGAAGTAAGTTTTTTTTAATTGCAGTCCGTATTTTATTGTGTTTACTTTGAAACACTAGCAGACACCGACGAACACAGGCCTGATGCGGACTCTTTCTCGAGTTTGTAACTCATCCTTTTGCGTTGCTTACTGTTCAAGGCGCCTTTTTCTGAAATTTCTCTTATTCCAGAAGGCCATTGGTTTATTTCTCTTATGAGAGTGTAAATATCAACTCAACATGCATCGTAGACAGAAAAATAATGCATTTTTAGCATAAAACAATGCCATTTTCTTATTCGGAATTTAGCGAATTTCCACGCAGGGCGTGGGTCATACCTACAAAACAGGCTTCAATTTCCGCCATCTTGGCTTCAAAAATGGCGGCATAGTTCGCGTTCCAGATTATATACTTTTCACTGGTTTTAGCACATAGATTCCCAGTAGAAACTGGCTCATTTTAAATTTTAAAATTAAAATTTTAAAATTTTTATTCCGATTTTTGAATTTGTTACAATTAATATTTTTTAACATAAAAGACGTTTCAAATTGTACAAATAAATTTTGCACCAAGTTATCAGAGATTATTAAAAATAAACATGTTTGGAAAAAGGGTTACAAGAAAATTTTTACGGACAGTGAGTATGTAAGTATTAGCAAGTCAAGTAGACCAGCTGCTGATATTCTATTATTGAATGAAGTTACTATGTCAAACGTTTCCAATTTTTTCCTGAACAAGTCTATCCACCTCTACTGTCGATACTTTTTTTGTACTAACTTTCAGTGTTATTTTTAGTCTCTCCGATATTATCTATCAAGAGTGGTCAAGAAGACATTTCTTGACAGTTAATATAGAAGCATTAGATATTGTAGCAGAGCTTGCGTCATAAAAAAGGTTCTGAAACGCTTATCTGTTGCTTTCTTCCACTTACTTTCAATGTTGCTTATTCTTTCCGTTTTTAGCACCTGTCGTTGAGTTGGATTCAGAGTTTCCACAATTAAATCATAAAAATCTAAAAAGTCCTGATCCTCGTACGCTGAGTGACTTAAAAGAACAGTCACTGGTCTCTGGAAGATAATTCTTTTTGGTTCAATCTTTAAAATTCTGCTCACAAAAGCTTCACCAGCTTTGGGTTTCACTTCACATGTTTTGTACATCACTCGGTCATACGTCAAAGTGACTTGCTCCACAACAGCATTAGGTGGAAATATGAGAAAAGCACTTGCTTTTGAACATCGAAAATGCCACCGTTCTTATCAATAGTGATGCTGTAATAAAGAGATAGGTTTCGCTAAAGTTCAATGACAGTGACATTCTGAGGTTGTTACCATTGAACTCTAAGAGACCTGGAACGATAACTTTGCCGCCATCTTTGAAGCCAAATTGAAGGCCGCCATTGCACGTCAGGGGTTAAAAAAATACACCTTTTTTGTTCGGTGTTTTCTCTTACTTTAAAGAAGCAATTGAATAAAAACAAAGTTAAAAGAGCTTTAACCTTTCCTGATGCTTCGTAAAAAACCATTTTTAGAGATACAAATAACTTTGAAGCATATTTTTTTATAAGTTAAAGATTAAAGTTTCGTTCGGCGCGTTCAAATTTTCACGATATCTCGAAAATGCAACTGACACCCTTGGAGTAGTCACAGACAAATGTGTAAAACGCTTAGAACTACCCAATAAGCCAAGTTTTTTTTCTAGAAATGAATTCTTCTTTTAAAAAGTAGTGTTTTGTTGTCTTTTTTCGCTCAAAAACAAGCATTTTACTGAAATTCCCACTCCTCGTGACTCGCCTTAGTCCTTTTAAAACGAAATATATATTGTGCGGTTCTCGCCTTTGACCTTCAAATTGGCTTCACCCAATCATAGCACGATAACATAAGAGTTATCGTTCCAGTTGTTTTGAGTTCACTGGTTGTTACTCTCGTGAATTAATCTAAAGTCTATACTTTCTAGAATCGCGTTTGCTCGAGCTTCGATAGTTTTTCTCTCTTTTGCACACATGCGTGCCTGCGGTGAGATTTCTAAAAATTGGTGTGACACACAGTGCGCTGAAAACCAGTTTTCTAGCTGAATGGCTGCTGTGTTTAATATATTAAAGATTAATGATGAAAGATGAAAAAGCTTTATTTACTTGCATGAGCGCTCTAATATCTGAACAATCTGAACGGGAATAAAAGTTACCAGTCAATGAATATCGAGAAATTGAGTTGCATTGGTAAATCGCGTCTGGTCCTTTGATGGTCATAAAAATTATCTTCAACAGTGACAAAAATTGTTTAAAATCAGAATTTTGATTTTCGTAAACTAGGTTGATGTTGTAATGACTATGAAGGCTCTTAAAAGTGAAATGACTGAAAATAAATCTGAAATGTTTAAAAATAAACGAAATGATATCTCTTTTTTAAGAAGCCAAGACAGCAAGCTATACTCAGCTTTGCATGTGAAATTGCCCGGAAGGTATAAATGAAACGTGTCAGTTTTCCTACAATGGTAACCATAATTTAAAAAGTGAACTTAGTGCTGAGTTTGATTTATTCCACGCCCAAGCTCATCTATAGGAGAAAGCCTTTTTCGTGAAATCATTGTTAGGTTTTTCTCTGAAGAGTTTTATTGACATGGAAAATGGTTTCACAATTACGACTTTCCTCTAGATTATTCCAGCAACTATAGTTTCCATTTCCTTCGCATGCATGCGTAAATGCTTGTGAGATTTCGGAAAACTGTTCTCATTCTATTTGTTCACTTGCCTCATGTAAGACTACTACACACAATAGCACTTATTGAAACCGACCAATTAAAACTGCTGATAGTATTTGGACAGCTATCCTAAACGCTCACTCAACTGGAACCCCTCATTTATAGAGCCCTTCATTTATGCTGGAAATGAAGGCGCCCCTTATATCCTTTAGCACGGTACTTTTAAAAGACAAAAATGTCTATATTTGCAAAGTTTGGCGTGTTTGATAACTGTGTATTCTAAAGCTGATCAAACTTTATATTTAATCTTTCTCCTTTCTCTTCCTGCTCTCGAGACTATTGATGAGTCAAAGTATGCAGTGAAAAGCGAGCATTGGAACAATGGTCCGGTTAGCCTAATATTAGAGAGGTTAAGATACCCCGATTCCGGTGTACGGGTACGGGTGAATTACTCGTACCTGTTCTCGTAGTGCGAGAAGACCTTGGTTTACTGGGGAAAAACGTGTAGAAATTACGGGTAAAAATGCCCATCAGCAAAAAAGTGCAAAACAAAATGGCAATACCCGCACCCGTACACCGAAATCGGGGTATCGTAAGCGGTCTATTAAGAAAATTGATTCACAAAATTTTGGAATATTTCGTGGTGTGATTTAAATTTAAAAACCTTCTTCTGGCACGACGCCGGTCATTGGGATAAAAGTTTATCGGCGTCGGCTTTGATTGAAAAAGCACCACTCCTACAGCCTGTATTGCTTCTATTGCCTGTGTTTTTAGAGGTGCAAAAAAAACTTTTACTGAAATATTAATATGAAATTCAAAAACCTGTTGTCATAAATATCCTTTCTACTACAACTTTCCAGGGCAGCATTCGTATTCGCTTTGTTTTCGGTTTCAAAGTCAGATATCAATTTCAAATTGTCATCTAGCAATAAAATAAAAAGTACAATTTATAATTAAAGTTAATCTACTTCATAATTATTCTAGGACCCATAGTCACACGACAAAATCTTCCAAGCAAGAGTTTTTTCCCCATCGGCAATTCATATCCAAAGAAAAGAGTCCATTCGCAAAATGAAATTTAATGTTTGTAAATGTTTCTATATTATGAGCGAATTTTCTTGACCTGCGTATGCGCGTGTTCCCTGCTGTAATAGTCATTGAACTATATACATAGAAGGCCAACTTCGGCAAAAAAGTGAAGCCAAAGATGGCGGAATTTGAAGGCATTCTTGTGCGTCATTTTCAGTCCCCTTACGTGCGTGGTCAACTTTTTCATGGCCAAGGAGTGAGGGAATTCTTTTTTCATATTTTTTCCTTTTTTCGAAAAATAAATATGAAACCACTTTTTATATCGCTGAGGATTGTCCTGAAGTTGAAGTAATACTACTGCTTGTCTTCATTATGATTTAAATCAAGAAAGAAAAGGATTATTTAAACATGTCAATTTTTTCGCCAGGAAAGTATATTTACATAGTTTTATTGTGAAAAACATATCAAACTACAGCAACAAGTTCGGCTGTTTGTTGTGACGGATTGCACGGCAAATTTAAGTGATAATTATTTTCGTACATCAGGCAAGCTTCATATTTATTAAAATTTCACCAACTAATCGAAAAATACAAAGCATTCACATGTTTTTCAATGGCTAAATTATTTTTTCGAAATAACCAAATAAAGCGAGCTTGTTTAGTTTATGCAACTGACTTGGAAGTCCTTCTGCTACAACTCTTTCATTATTTGGCATACGAAAACAATTATTTTGCTTTATTTATAAAAAGTAGTTACGGTACTTTGAAATGTTTTTCGCTACAAAACTATGTAAATATACTTTCCTGGCAAAAAATTGACAGGTTTATATAATCATTTTCTTTCTTGTTTTTATATTATAATGAAGACAAGCAGTATTACTTTAACTTCAGGACAATCCTAAGCCATATAAAAAACTATTTTCATACTTATTTTACAAAAAAGGAATAAATTTGAAGCAAGAATTCCCTCACTCCTTGGCCATGAAAAAGTTGACTGCGCACGTAAGGAGACTGAAAGTGACGCACAAGAATGCCTTCAATTTCCACCATCTTTGGCTTCACTTCTAGATTACGCCAGTGAAGTGAATATATCTGGAATGATAACTCAGGGGGGGAAATTGAAGCCGGTTTTTGTAGGTAGAGCCAGTCCTTTTTAAAATTTTTTTTCAAAAAATGCCCTTTATAGCAGTTTTGCCACCAAACTTAATATGTAGCAGTAGTGCGATAATCAAATTCAATATTCGAAAACTAAACCGAGCACAAAATGGAGAAAAACTACAAAAAAACATGACCATAAACATGAACAATCAAAAAAACCACGCGTTGTTGGCTACTTTTTCTGAGTTTTTGAAAGTTCAAGACAAAACCAAGACTTCAAACCTCAGGAATTATTTGAGCCCTACTAGAATACACGTGTATGCAGAATTTCAAGAAGATTGGACGTTTCAGAGTAGAGAAAAATGCGTTTGAAAATTGACAGCAACAGTACTTGTACAACACAATACATTTTCTTGCTACACAATCGCCGTCGCTTATACCAGATTTGAAGTTTTCATGGGAAGTTTTTAAAAAGCTGCATTTTAAAGAGAAAAGTGTAAAATTGAAGTACTTCTCTCTTACGAAAAGGGTGTGCCTTATAGCCGTGTTGTTTGTGGAAGCAGGAGTGATAAAAAAATAAGGAAAACCGGCGAGAAAAACATAGAGCACGTAGCCTACCATATGTACTACATCAGAAATCAACAAAATATCAAGAAATAACATTCTATTTTCCCATACAGCTACACACAGTGCATACATAGTTTAACTATTAACACATGCTATACAATTAAGTAAACTTTAAGGTTCCCTTAGAGGAATAAGAGGCATTCTTAACAAATGGCAGCGAAGAGGCCACTTGTCTGAAATATGTTCCGTTCAAAATAGCATTGATTGTCGTCATTTTCACACCTTTTCGACTCCGTCCCACTTTTATAAGTGCAAGACCATCGTAGCTCATTAGAAATACATAAAGCATCCCGACACAGAACTATAACTATTTTGGAGGTTTAAACACTTAAGTGTATCTCAAACTTTCAAAAACTCAGAGAAAACGGCAAAAATCGCGCGCACTTTTTGTAATTTTCGTGTTTACTTCAACTTTTATTGATAACAGTATCATTTTTTGTCAAATTTTATCGCATATAGTGTAAATTTAACTGTCACTCTTTAAGGTTAAATGCATATCACACAACAAATGCAAGGCTTAAGTTCCAAACTTTCTGGATATAAAAGTGCCTTTTTTCCCAAAAAAAAATTAAAAAGGACTGAAGCGACCTGCATGGCTGCCAAATCTTGGCTTCAATTTCCCCCCTGACTTATCGTTCCAGTTGATATTACAGTTCACAGCGGAAGACTTTTCCGATCGGCTATTAACATCCAAAGAAAAGAGCCCATTCGCGGAGTGAAAATGTTTCTCTATTATGGGCAAACTTTCCTTACATGCGCACGCACATGTTGCCTGCTGTGATAAGACGGTCTGTTTTAAACACAAACAGCACAAACAACACAAACAGTCTGTTTTAAACACAACCGGGTCTGTTTTGAACACAAACAGCTTATGGCCTTCAGTGTCAGAGACAATGATCTTTCCCTCTTCGTCAATGGCGAAATCCCAGGGCTTTTTAACGCCATCAATAAGCTGTATGTCGTACAAATGGTAGAGAAAAGAATCAAACACCTGGATGATACTCCCTGCTTGGATATAGATGTTGCCTACGTGGTCAGCTCGAACAGAAACCAACTTTTTAGTACTCTCAAACTGATCTAGTGGTAATTTTTGAAGTAGGTTTGTACCAGGGGAATAATCAGATTCCCCTTTCACAGCTAGAGTAAGTGGACCACCCCTGACAGAATTGCCTTGAAGTTGAACAGCAAGGCAATAACGACCTTTGACATAGCTTGTGAAATGCATAGAGATCGTGCTATCATCATTAAGTTGTAGCATACAGTGGATCACCGTTTGCTTTGGGGTCAAGACTTTAGCTTGAAACAAATTCAAATCAGGTGGAGTCACCGTCGGTTGCTTACTACGTCGATTGCTGGGCTTAACTGTTATTTCGACATCCTTGCCAACATCAAATACCTACACGCAGAAAAATGTAACGTGCAGAAAAAGATTCATTGATCAACCCAACTACATAGATTGAAAAACTGGCTCTAATGAAAGTTAAAACCACAAACCCATAATAAATAGTATGTTTCTCTCATCTGCTCAAACTGCTGGTTTATTATGAACTTAACCACACACACAACTGGTGCAGTTAATCTACCTCCACGTAAGCCCAAACATGTCATACTAAGTTAATTCTACTAGATCGATTATTGAAACAAGTAAGGGAGACAAGCAATTAATTTTCAGTTGGAAGAAAAACAACCATTCAGTTAATTATTCAAAGTCAATTGAAAAGACATGGTCAAGACCAGCCTCGCACCCAAGCACTAGCGAAGAGTTTACGCTCTAAGACGCGGTACGGATCGACGACGCATCATCAATTTTACTGAATAATTAGTGTTAAAGAATGCGAAGCGTTATAATAAAGACTTAAAGTCCTTCAGAATAACCTGGTAACGAATAAGTTGAAGAAAAACGATGCCACATTTGTTATTAGGTTGACTTTATGGATTACCTATTCTAATGTTGCAAAGCTTCTACGTTCCCACAAAGTCGTGAAAATGTTTCATTTGGCGGCGTGATCATTGTCACGACGCCGTTGCAAATTCTCCTTGGACTTCTTGATACTATAAATTGTATAGACTTAGCTCCCGCGTCGTCGTGTTCTAGCGTCGTGGATCGTAAACTCTCTATTGTTTCCTTCTATTCTTACCTTGCCCCTTTCCTCCACCAGCTCGAAATCATTAGCTTGAAAAGCAGGAGTGAGCACTTCTCCAAGACAAGTAGTTACCAATCGATCTACAGAACGCTTTACAACATCTTCATCAGCTTCTGTCAACCACTCAGGAACTGGAGTCGATTGGGTGTTTCCACGAAGCCAGAATGGACTTCGACTACTAGTATCATTGAGAGATGTCGCCAAGTAATCATACATATCCATCATCTCATCACCATTTCCGTTTGCCAGTAGATTTCTCATGAACAACACGTTGATATTCATTTTCTTTAAATCGGCTTCAATTTGAACTTCATCTCTCTTGTTTTGCTCGACATTATCTATCAAGAGCTGTTGAAGTTGTGATGTCATCTCGGAGGAACGACCTTCGACAGCTCGAGTGAACTGTTGAATAAGATAATCTTTTCTTTCTTTTACCTGAGCTTGGATCATATCAACAGTCGTCTGAAGCTTCTCTTTCTTTTTCTGAAGGGCAGATTTTACTTGTTTCACTATAGCTACGTATTTATCTGCCTTGGTCAGAGCTTCAAGAGACTTCTCTCGGCACAGCTTCGCCACGTCCTTCAAGGTGGCCACGGAATGCGATGTTACAGGGTGGTCGACAACTGTGCAGTCACGACATACCAACACGTTGCAACTTCGACAGAAAAACTTGCAATCGAAACTATGAGTGAGACACTTCATGGCGAGATGAAAGTCTTTTGAAGAAGTAGGGGACAAAAGTTTCTTCAAGTCAACAACTTTATGGTCTTGATACTGTTTCATCAGATTGTGAGCGTCATGGCACTTCTGGCAAAAGAACTCGTTGCATTCGGCACAGCGAACAATCGCTTTTAATCCATCGTCACAATTAGAACAGAGCAAACTTTCATTCTGTGGTCTCAACTCAACAGCTTCCAACAAATTCTTGACGAAGAAATTTGTTGGTAATCCTTCGATGCCCGATTCTGGTAGGGCAGTTTCTTCTCTGCATAGCGGACACAAGACCGAATCGCATTTCTTGGTTTTCTTTGTCATTTCAACCAAGCATTCCTTGCAATAGGAGTGAAGACATGTCAATGTCTTCCGTTCCTTAAACAGCTCCAGGCATAAAGAGCAAGTAAGAAGGTGCTCTATGGTCGTTGCTGGAGCTTCAGCCATCTTAATTATTATATCTAAAGCGTCTATGAACAATCGAAAATTGTCGAAACACTTGTTCTGCTTGACTGAGTTTAAGAATAAATTGTCAAATAAACATAAAATAACATTATAAGAAAAACCTGAAAATGTTCGTAATTTCAGTTTTAAATTTATATATCAATTTTTTAATAACAGTTCATTGAACCAAACAAACACTTTCCTGTTAAAAATGAGCAAACTGACGATGTTGTGTTTCTCCTCAAACGGATATTGTACTTAGCCAATTCTTGGTAATAATTCAAAGAATTTTTACCAACCCACACAATGTAATTACATGAGAGGATTAGAAATTAGACAATAGGGACGAAGTACATTTGTATAAGAATTCGTGCACTACTGCGGAACAAATATAACAAGTGCTGTACCCCGGTTGCTAAAGTTACAATCACACTCAACGACGAATATAACGAATACACACTGGTATTTGGCAAAATATTTTGCTAAACACAGGTGCTACTCAGTTTCATTAAGACTTCTCGAACCATGCTATTTCCTATACTAACAGTTACTACATACAAAATAATTACATAATGCTTGAACGCATTTCTATCAATGGACGAACTGCTTTTTTCCATTATCGCAATTACTAAGGTATTTAAGATGATTCACAACATTTAAAATCGTGAAAACACCAAAAAGTAGTATGATACGCAATCAGGCTGGTTTGACAAAATTTAAACTGCTACGTGTTATGCACAATTTTTTACTTCATATTTCGTGCTTGAATTATGTTACGGGTAACGAACTATACAGTGCCAGACTTACCAGAATAGAAGAGTACTTATGATTTCATGGGGTTTACAACCCAGTGAAAACAAAATGTATGACTAAATGCTTTTACCGTATTCTAGCCGTTACCGGCTAGAATATTTCAACCTATGAAAATCCATTATTTGGAAAGGCAGCACGTATATGCGTCCAATCACGTTATCAGATTGTAAAATTCAATGATTTCTCGTTAGAGATGTGTAACTTTGGCTCCTTGGAAAATATTTCAGTTCGGAAAAAAAGTGATATCAGTAATGTAGTTAAAGATATCAAAAGTGAATTATGTAAAATATACCATACCTTCTGGAAAAATGAAATTTCACAATATCATAAGTTGCAGGTGTTTAAGCTTGTAAAATCAGATGTGAAATTTGAAAGTTATTTATCGCTTGTGAAAACAGTGAAATATCGTCAAGCAATAACTAAGTTGAGGATATCTGCTCATAAGTTACCAATTGAAACTGGAAGATAAGTAAATATCGAACACAATTTACATCTATGTTCAATTTGTAACTCGAATGAGATAGGTGACGAAAATCACTACTTTTCAAAATGTAATAATACTAAGTTGAAAAATCTCTGGGAAGTGTTTTTAAAAGAACTATCGGTTATTAACGGCAATTTTCGTTCATTAGGACCGTATTATCTTTTCTTATACGGAATTTCAATGAATGACGAAAGTATAGTTAATTGTGTTGGTAAATACATCTATGAAATAATGAAGACTTTCAATGACAACAATTAACTATATTTTTTTTAAAGGTTAGTCTTAGATTATACTTACAAAAATCTATGTTGTAGGCCTATGGTTAAGGTTATTGTTATTGTTTAGTCATTTAGCTACTTATTTATTGTTATTTATATACAATGTATGTTAGTATTATGTTACCTCCTATACACCAGGGATGGTGTGATGGAAATAAAATTTATTATTATTATTATAATTATGTGACTTTTAGAGAACGACAAAACAAGTTTAGAAGTGTAAAAAATTTATGTTGTACGTAAGAACTTGGAGGACAATGGTGTTTTTTAAAGTTGATTTTGTTGCACAAGTTACAGCCGCACCTTACCTTTTGAGATTTTTCGCTATTCGTGATCTTCAAATTCTCAATTCTCGACTGATGCCCTTTTTCTTCGTTCCGCTTGTATTCATAATTCACATCACCAGCATTTTCCTTTAAATACTTGACAATTCTAAAGAACCATGTCGTTCAGCAACATGAAGTGCAGTTCCGTCCTTCCCGTGCTCATAATTTACATCAGCACCATGTTCAACTAAATACCTGACGATTTCTGAAAAATCCCTTACTGCGGCCACATGAAGTGCAGTTCCGTCATCCGAATGTTGATGATTTACATCAGCACCATGATCAACTAAACACTTGACAATTTTTAAAGAACCGCGTAAAATAGCAGCATGAAGAGTGGTGATTCCATTCCATCCGTCTATGTAATTGACATCAGCACCATGTTCAACTAAACATTTGACAATTTCTGATGAACCACGTTCTATAGCAGTATGAAGTGCAGTTCCAATCTTGTGCTTATAATTTACATCAGCACCGTGTTCAACTAAGTACTTGACAATTTCCAAAAAGTCCAGTTTTACGGCAGAATGAAGTGCAGTTATATACCGCTTGTCTACATAATTTACATCAGCACCATTTTTGACTAAATACTTGACAATTTTTAAAGAACCACGTTCAATGGCAACATGAAGTGCAGCTCCTTTCCACTTGTTTTCATAATTGACATTTGTACCATGTTTAACCAAATACTTCACAATATCTAAAGAACTACGTTCTACAGCAAGATGAAGAGAGGTTCCATTTAATTCGTCTTCATAATTGACATCAGCACCATGTTCGACTAAATATTTTACTTTTCTTAAAGCAGAAGCTTGTACTTCGCTTACTGAATTGTGAATGCGCATGTTTATATATCTTTCATGTTTGTATCATTCCTGTAATATCAAAATATGATTTTTTACTAGAAGGCCGTATTCAGTGTATATTCATCTCCACATTTCATCAAAAGGTGTGACGCGTTTTAGGACTTCAACTTCCTGGAATCGTTATGAGCTCTACAGTAAGTGCAGTAACAGTTCTTCTACAGGCAAAGTAGTGACTTCCGATTGAAATGAGCCCAACAACGCTCAGATTTTAAACTTCCTGGCACCGTTTTATCGTAGTTAACACTAGCAGTTTCGTAGGTGATCGTTCTTTTGAAACATGGGATTGAGTCAATACCCTTAATTAACTGCACAAATAGTCTTTTACTAAGCTTAAGATATGAGACAAAGTCTTTCCACCATCCTTTTCAACATTCCCTCTCCATAGGTGATAGTCCATGCAAGCCTACAATACCAAATTGCGCTACCTTTAAAAGCGGCTGTATTAGTAGGAAGCTAAGTTGCGTTGAAACCTTGTCAGCCTATTGTAGATTGACAGCATTTAAACCAAGAATGATTAAAGACCAAAGCAAGCTCATATCTTTTAGTCACCCAAGAAAGCGTTTCTTGTCATTTCTAACAGGTTGCGTGATGAAAATTTTTACATATTTTGATAGTGTAAATGCTGTCTGAGCCTGTCTCAAAAAACGTTTGGCCAGGATTGTTTGATCGAAAACATTTATTTTAGCTTATCAAGTGAAATCGCCAAAGCTTCATTTAAATGAATAATAAATAGGATGATAAACATCATCAGCTACTTTCGCCTCAAACTTTTCCAACGTTGTCTTGAGGTGTAATTTTTACGCTGCTTCTAAAAAATCTTTTAAAATCGGTTAATTTTTGTTGATATTCTAAATATTTCAAAGCCCAACTTCGAATGATTATTAGTTACCATGAATTATGAGGAAATTGTCATTCCTCTACATTTGCGTCAACAATTTTGACTTCAGCAAACAACGCCCGTGCTTGCACGCAACTGCAAAGTTTTCTCAATCTTTTATTTTTGCACTAAACTCTCATTCATGAGTTAGGCTTGAAATCTTTTGATTAGAAGCTTGCACGGAGTCATATACAGAGTTACGAAAGAAATCATGTGACTATGAAATATAAACGCTTGTAGTTTGTTATATTGCATGCTCCACGACATGAAGTGCAAGCAGACAAGTTTAGCTCTCAAAACTACCACAATACAACTGATTTAAACTAGAACTGCAAATGTAACAAGTGTCAAGAGTAAAGACAACGGCGAATGGGTAAATTCTGACGTCGTGATTTTGTGATTCCGCCTAAGCACTGGATGTAAACGGGGTCTAATATCTCGTTTCAAAAGCACGAGTGTTTTGACCTAAACTTTAGTTTACAAACCTTGGTCTCTTCAAGTCATCTTAAATATAAGCAGATCGATATTCTGAATGAGCTTAGTCCGTTCGTTTTTAGGCATGAATGTCGCTTGTTTTTCTAGAACAATCTTAATTTTCAAGTTGCATATGCTCAATTCGATTTAAAAGTGAAACACTCAATGAAATGTCATATAGTCTGAATTGCTACTGAAGCATGACCACCTTTCTTTTGACGCCTGGTGCACACACATCCCCGACGATCCATTGATCGCTGTTGCTGAAGAGTAAACTGAATACTAGTTCTATCAGATATAATTTTCTGCTTCGATGTAAGAACAAAAGTTGCCAAAGGATCGACATAATAATTAATCAAGCTCAGATGGAAATAACATAGATATATTTAACAAACAGCTCTTTGAATGCCTTTTAACATGACTTTTAGCATGACTTTTAATACTCCAAAACAGAACTTAGCAACTGATAGCTTTATGCATGTCCTTGATTGAAGTAAGCTATAAAAACAGGGTTAAGCTTATCATTTTTCTGTTGTTTAGATTGATAGAAACATTTATATCACTCATTAGTTTTGTGATGTAATGCTAGAAATTAAAAATTGCACTGAAATCATGTGAAATCCTCAAGCGAACCTGCCTGCATGGTTTATCCCCGGCTGGCTCGCTTGTTGCGTTTGCTGCTGAGATCTCACGCTTATGAGTTGAGATCCAAGCTCGTTTACACAGGATTTTTAGTCTTCCTGCTAACAAAAAAATTTGTGCCATGTTAGTTTAGTTCAGAAAAAGCGTTTATCAGATTGATGACAATTAAGAAGTCCTTAGGCCAGTAATTGCATGCCGTACTGAATTATATGCTAATAAACAAGCTTCGTTAGCATAACAATATAGGAAACTTAGAGGTAGCCAAGCTACAAACGTCGAGAAAAGAAAAGACGTTAGATTATCACTTTTTTGTGTTCTTCGTGAATTCCTAATGTGCTTGCTCAGTCAATAAGGACGGCCACTGCCTTTACGGTAGATTCACTGGAAGTTATATATATTGGGCATGTCTTGAGATTGCTGTTGAGTTTGAAGTTATATAATCATAAAAGCTTTCTAATTTCAGTGTCAGGAATCCCGAAATTAGTGGCCAGCTTACAGGCTAACATATCGGCAGCTGCAGTGGCGTGGCAGTGGAAGATGGGCCCCCTAGGCATATTTGAGGTAGAGGGGGCCCAGTTGACTGTTGTTATATGAACCAGTAGGCGGTAAGCCGCGGCCAATGGGGGACCCCAACTGTCAGGGGCCCTTAGTTCCTGAACTAACCCCACCCAACGAGCGCTACGCCACTGGGCAGCTGATATTCAAGAGGCTTAATCTACGATATTATAGTCTAAAACAAGGACAAAATCTAATAAAATCTTTCACTACATATTCGATTACATTTAGAATAGAATTCCGCATGGTTTTGACTGCAAAGATTGCCTCAGCAGCTGTCCATGTACGTGTTTCACGTTATCATACACCTAACTATACATTGTATTGTATGATAGAAATACGCTGAATTCTTTAAATAAGTGTCTTCTATTACTACGTGTTTTTCACACGCACGCATAAACATGAAAAATTTGAACTTCAAAATTTTCAAAATTTAATAATTCATTTAAATGGACAGTGACAAAGTTCATAACACGAAATTCAAAGCATGTTTTTTTCGCAGTCATTTGTTTTGTTTTAAATTCTGCATGCGCAAAAAACACGATAATAAAATGCAGACTTTTCACAAATATTTTCCCAACGATAAACTTGTCTTTGTTCAATCATCATTTAGACATAAGCTGCAATAAAACAAATGACAGTATAAAAATTAATGAAAGTTATATAAGAAATGGTTAAACCTACCAGTGTACGATCTTATTCAAAAGAAAAATTGTTTCGTATTAATTTGGTGAGTCGATACAGAATTGTTCAAGTCCTGACTAGTGTCGTTGAGTTTTAGCAGTATTGCACTGCAAATTCCTCAAAACTTGCCAAGATAATTTTTCCTTATTTCAAGAAAAGTTTTCTAATATTAAGAAACACTTTCTTGGTTTAAGATTTTTTTTCTAAAACACTGGATAATTTATCTGAGCAAGAAAGTTTATCTAGCTTTCCAAAGTGAAATATCTTGTTTCAAGATTTTATTTCTTGCACACGAGATAATAAATCTCAAAATCTTATCT
>JAOBYK010297587.1:0-19645 GCA_025434845.1 Phenganax subtilis | reverse complement strand
ATTACGTAGAATACCGTGTAATTCAGAATATTCTGCAAAGCGGTGAATTAAACAGATTATTATTATTATTATTATTATTATTTTCAAGGAACTGCAACAAAATTCCTCTTAACCGTTCAAGCGACAATGTATAGAACCATGTTTTTATGTAAACTCGAGCCATTTGCGGGAGCACTCATGCAGCGACGATATCCCCGGACCTGTCCGCTTTGCGGTAAACCCGCTGTAAGGAATATCAGTGCACACCTTTTACAACTACACGGTTTGCCCTTCGAGGAGAGAAAACCCTATCTCAAGCTAGCCAGGGTATCATCATGAGATGGATAATATCAGCCTCCATCTACAAACTCTGAAAAGCCAGGAGAAAAGCGTGTAAGCCAAAGTGCACGCTCATTGCCAGCTAAAAAGCGGAAAACAGTACAAGCATCTTTGATCACTAAACCCTATACGGACTTCAACTTCCGCCACAAATTTTCGCTCATGGTCGTGGGTCTTACTCAATGTGGAAAGACGTACTTCGTCCAGCAAATTTTGGAAAGCAAACGTATTGCGTACGAGAAGCAAAAACGTATATGCATTCGTTGGTGCTACAATCAATGGCAAGAACGTTACGACGACTTGAAAGAATCTCTGGGGAAAAGCATTCGGTTTGAGAAAGGTTTGTCCAAATTGTCCGAGGATCTGAATGAGATTAATACTCGGTACAACAACATCATCATACTGGATGATCTGATGGCCGAAGCCACGGATAGTCCTATGGTAGGTCAGGACGCTGTGTAGCTCGATCATTTACCCATGCAAGGTCGACATAGAAACGCCAGTGTAATCCTTTTCCTTCAGAACATGTTTCCCAAGGGAAAATTTAATACAGACATCAGCCGAAATGCCCAATATCTGGCACTCTTCCGAAGTCCTAGTGACAGGAAACAAATTGGCATTATTGCAGAGCGAATGTTTGATAAGAACAGAGACCGATTCATGACTGCCTATTACAAAGAGACTGAAAAACCGTTCGGGTACTTGTTGGTGGGCAACAAACCTGACACGCCGGCCGATGAGCAATTTCTTGGCACCTGTTTGGCGATTTCCACGTTTATCTCTTTACCGCCCAAACTAGCACAGAGTCCACACCAGTCAAAAGCGTGGAGACCACATCAGTCAAAGCCACGCCTGGTAGAAAACAACTTAAACCGCAGAATTATCTTAAATGGTCCGATGCAACTATTGCCGAGTGGCAAAAGTTCACCGATAAAGCCGAAGTCATTTGTGTCATTCCCAAAAGATAGGTTATTATAGAAATGTAAGATACATCGCGCAATAAAAGTAATCTTAATCGTCCTAACATCTGGATCAACGATGAGCAGTATTGGCCTGTCAAACGCAGGCACGAATCGACTGGTCGGATAAAGTGGGTGAAGTTACACGAAGACGAGCCTATGGTTCAAGCCTATGCAAAGGAAGCCTTGACCATGCAACGATACGGAGAAGACAAAAAATAAAGCCAATAGCCTAACAGACCTGCAGAAGAAACTGGAAAATATCTATAAGCAACGTCTCTTGTGGATGAAACAACTGAAGAAAGACCCATATACATAGGAAAAAAATGGAGATAAAGAATGCGGTTGTGGAAAATGATGACTTTGATCCAGAAGAAGCCCTGGAAGCTGCCATTGATAAGAGAAAGTTTCTTATAGGAAGACTTAGAAAGGGTTACGAGCTTGTTGAAGAGGATGATTAACGGTCCGAGCCCCTGCAGAAGAAGCCTTGACTCTAGCAAGCCAGCGGGTGACGGAGCAGGCGAAGAGACAAACAATGAAGACTGACATATTTCATGTTAATACAAAGCGTTCCTTTATGTTTTTAATAAATAAAATGTACGAAACATTTATATGTTCTTTATGTAAGCACTTCATAACAGCACCATGTAAAGCTTCTGCGAAGCTTCTGTAAAGCTTCTGTGAAGTTTCTGTGAAGCTTCTGTGGAGCTTCTGCAAAGTTTCTATCAAGGTTCTGCTAAGCTTCTGTGGGGGGCTCTCTCGGCGATTGCAAGTACATCACAACACCATTACTATATTCTATAATCACAGGAATTTTGCGCTGTTTTTGCCCAAAAACCTCGAAACTGAAATAATTTTTCTGTATAAATTATTGCCATTTTACCTACATAAATTATCATACGTACGTACTCGTACGCACGCAAAAGCTGAATTACGTCATTCACTCCCGGTAGCACATGGCATAGTTGTGACGTCACATCCGGCGCTATATGTCTGGGTACAGCTACTAATACAATATTTTAAAAAATATTTGTAAAAATTATTGAGGCGGCTAAAGCCCCCCAGCTACCCCCGTTGCTCGGTCCCTGTATTAAAGACCACGAAGCTACTAATCTCTCTGGACAATACCAAAGTTATGTTGGATAAGAAAGTACAGCAATCTCACATATATACCATAAAAGGAATAGCGTATCTTTTGTGGGGAGAATCTGAGCCTAGAAATGTATGACACAACTTTCTTATATACAGTTGAGTTTTATGGCATGTATGCAAGCATCTCTCTAATACTGACGCCTCTTTAATTGGGGCACCTCTCAGTGGGGCAGGCAACGGGGAAAGCGGCTGTCCCCCCCCCCCCTTCCAATGATTCCTGTAATCGGTTTTCTGATTTGCCCAAATTCAATGAGAAAAGAGGGGTGGTGATAAAAAGAGAGAGAAAAAGTTCAATTCGTCCCGGACCTTCTTAGAAATTGCTCCCTAAAGAAAAATCCTGGCGACGCTACAGCCAATTCCTAAATGCAGACATATATGACGTAAGAACACTTCTCACACATGGAGTTCTCTGTCACGTGGGCACTATTCTAACGAGAACAACACCAGCTCCAATGCAATGGAAACACTTTTTAGGTAGCAAACTATATTTTTTTCTAAACACGGATTCTACATGTTCAGCCAGGATATTAAAATCAATAAACCAGCGATGTAATGATAGCTGAGTCATTGTAACTGAAATCAATAATATGCACTGTAAATATTTCATACTCGTATGTTGTGGCCTTTTGGACTTCTCTTGTACATAGCATTGATAGCCAATACCCGCCTTAGCGGAATGCAACAATTCTTCATAAGTTGACATCGCTATAGCGCAGTTAAACAAATGTTTTTCAATTTATTAATCTATATTTCAGAAGTTCCTAGGGAACAAGAGAAGTTTATTTTAAAACTTTGTTTCTAAAGCTATCTTTTAAACAGAGTAAAACTTCAGAATCATTTTCAGAGATAATAAGATATCTGGAACACTACTTCCAAAGAAAGAGAACTAACCTTCCTGGTAATAAATGTTATCATCGTTGTCAACACCATAAATGGCAAGATATCCTGCGGCAACATATTTAAGACTGGGCGAATCGAGAAGTTTCCATGTTGTTCCCATTGGCTTGTCTGGTCTAACACCTTCACGAACATAAAGATTATTGCCTGAGTTAACTCCATACACAGTTCCGTATTTGTTCACCTGAAACGAGAAAGTTAACAGTGAGAAATTCGTTTTACGATATTCGTGCCTCTGTATGAAAAAAGTCACCATAAAAACATCGTCTCAAATATTATTAAGTATACGTGTATTGTGTGTTATATGACTGTGACTCATAATTACAAGTAATTATTAGTAAATTTGAATTGCAAATAGGTTGTACATTCGTATATAAATCCATGCCCAGTATTATTGTGGTAGTTGTAATAACACTGTGGTCTAAAAATGCGACAATGGTTTTAATAATGACTGTATTGGATTAAATCTAGTATAGCTATTTCAAAGAAAAATTCAAGGACTAACATGATAGAATATTTGAACATTATCGTGTTTAGTGTAAAAGGTTACTTTAGTTTATCGCATATATATATATTTCTCACGTCGAGTTGTTTTAATTTTCCTGCAATTTTCGTCCATGACGTCCCTTCACATTTGCTTGATGTCACTCCACTTCTGTACCAAATTTCATCATTAGCGTTTACGCCCCAACAGCCGTACCGACCACAGCTGACAAACTTTAATCCACCAGGAACTTGTTTCCACCCTGTTCCTTGAGGGACATCTTCTGTTATACCAAGTCTGCAGTATATATGATCATCTTTGTTCACACCGTAAACGATTCCAGCTGGACCAGAGTCAATTTGCTTCAAGCCGCCTTAAAAAATAAAATATACAAAATTCATAAACTTGTTAAAGCTAATAATTCATGAGGAACACACAGAAAAATAAATACTGCCTTGGTATTTTTTATGGGATAAATCTTCCTCAAAATTCAAGGCACGTTTACACAGTACCAGGGAAAGTTTTATCTTAAAATTTGCACTGACTGTTGCCTTAAAACTGGTGCTTTTTTGTATTAGTGGACAAAAACTTGTCAAAGCACGTTGGTCTCGTCAAGGCGTAAAAGCTATCCGCACCATTGAACTACAAGACTGGAATGCTCCTGAGGCGGGAAATTTGAAACAAAAAATCTGAGGGAATCACCAGGCCCCTGTACAAAAAAAAAGCCGGGCCATCTGGAGAATACAAACGAAAAGTTGCCCGAAAACTGCCGAAAACGGGCTGAAACGCTTCTCAAGTTTTATTTCAATGGAACTAAAGGAAAGTTCAAACAACTGTCTTTCATATTATACCTTTTGGGAAAATCATTATGGATAAAAAGACGTTTCTTACTCGAAAACGTACAGCCAATAATATTGGAGATCGTCACGGCGGCCAAAGTTATTTTGGTTTGTTTTCTCTGTTTTAATTGTTTTTGGAGTAGTATTTACTCTTTTTTTAACTTTTTAAGCTTATACACGGTTCAAACATAAAGTAAATAAAAAACTGACACAAACATGCTTTCCTTTTACAATAATTAGATTTCTTTATAGAATTTACATATTAATAAAAAATACATTTCTGGACAAAAACACGCGTCAGGCGAGAAATTCCTCCAGACACGGGGCTTCAACTGATTATAGGCAAGTCCTACGAGGTACCGCTCCAGTGTTTTAGTTCAATGATTCGAACAGATAGCCCAATCACACATAAACGTCATTGCGTTTAATGTCTTACCAGGAATTTGTGTCCACTGTGTTCCCGCGGGGGAGCTTGATGTTACTCCTTTACGAAAATAAATTTGATCGTTTTTGTTTACACCCCAGACACCAGAGCCTCCGACCGTGACGTGCTTGAGTTTACCACCAATATTTTTCCAGTCCTGTTTGAGCCACAAATAAATGTCGTCATTAGCATTTACGCCCCAGAGACCGTCACATGGGCCAATATCCAGTTGCTTTAATTTTCCAGGCAAACGGGACCACGCAACGGCAAATTTTTCTAGAATGAGGTAATTATATTTTCATACAACTTCTACAATCATGTGTGTCTGTAGACTTCTAATGAAATATAAATCTTTCTACTGATATTAAAGACCACGACATTAGTATATCTGCACAATACCATAGATACGAAATTACAAATATCACACACTTAATAGTAAAATGACTTAAAACATAGAAAGTGAGCTGAATTTATTCAAGAAACCTTAGATAACACAAAATACAGCTGGCTAATACACGTCGAAAATGTGAAAACATATTCACCCATGTAAACAAAAAAACAAGCCGGAGCAGAAAAACAAGCAAAAACTTTCGTTACCTTCGATACTTAAGATTGTCATACACAAAAGTATGACGGAAGATAAAATTTTCATCTTGGTCGACTCTTGAAAAAAGTTGATTTAAATACAATATTAGCGATTTTGACATTATACTGTACTTGAGAACCCAAGATGGAACCCACACGGCAGCCCAGACGCGGCTATAAAAGGACCCAGGTCTAGGTTGGGGCTCAGTGTAAACACTCATTAACTTGCAGCAGATGTTTCGACCAATTAGATCATCATTTCCTATCACGTGGCTATGTCTTTATATTTAGTAAATCACTCTATAGTCAAAACCATTATATAATGCTACATGTAGCATTATACAATAGTGTCTTATCGTCTAGTGAATATACCAAAGTATTATGAGCTATTCAAAACACTCGTAGTCGTGTTTTAAATAATACTTAAAGTCTTTTGATCTGCATAGCGCAGGAATTTTTATAGTATTAATAATTAATGATAAAAAATTGCATTTCGTCTTGGGTCCGCAGGTAGAACTCTGACATCTTGGCCTCGACTATCTCAGAAATCTTCAATAGTTCGGACTAAGAATCACATCTTCCCCAAATTTGAAAGTGTGCAAATATAGTGCCAATGCCCAAAAGGAAGCCAGCCCGCAAAGTTAATAAAGGCCTTACACAAATATCATTAACTCCTATTATTTCAAAACTAGCTGAAGACTAAATTGTAGAAGATTTTCCAAAACCAGCTGCACTCCGGAAAATTGATCCTAGCCAATATGGGGCAGTTTCAATATCGAACCCTTGGCTCGCTCTTCTAAAAATGTTACATACGTGGAATGCACCCACCGAGCAACAGTCAGAGCCGTCCTATGTGACTTTGAAAGAGCCTTTGACTTAAAAGATCATCAACTACTACTATCTAAGTTAGGTGACTACGATCTACCTCAGTGGTTCATTATCTGGATTAGAGATTTTCTCACGGCAAGGAAGCGAGTTAAATTAAGTCGGGATATCTATTCGAGCTGGGCTAGAGTATCAGCTGATGTTTCACCAGGCACAAAATTAGCACCGTGGTTGTTCCTCATAGTGATCAACGATCGGTTGAAAACAATGAGAAGTGGCAATTTGTTGATGATACCACAGTGGATGAGATCATTTAGAAAAATAGAACAGTTCCACGAACAATCTCATTAAAGATATTTCAGAGGACAAGTTTAGATTGAACAAATCTAAATGCAAAGAACTAAGAATTGGCTTAAGTATACCTAAAGCTCATTTTGATCCAATAATCGTAAATGATAGAGAGCTGGAGGTAGTTATTAGCGCCTAAATTTTTGGCTTCACTGTCTCTAACAATTTGAAGTGGAACGATTGCGTTTGTAAGATAATAGACAGATTTAGATCGACGACGTTAAATTAACGTGCAAGGTCGGGGTACAGGACGCCGTCGTGTTGTTGAAAAATACAGATTTAGGTAAAAAAAGTCGGACGCCAAGAAAAAACTAAGACACTTAATACTTCTAATATTCATTTTTCTTATCAACTAAAATCTTCAAAAGAATAAAATCTTTCTCTTTTGGCCATATCATGCTTGACCTATAATGATACATATGTATACAATGCTGTACCACAATAATTTTCCAAGTTTTAAATTTATAAATTTTAATAAAAAGTACTTATATAAACATGGAAACTTCAACTGATATGAAACTGCAAACGGTAGATCTAGATTGATCAGAAATAGGCCGTAAAACAAGAAAGAAACTATCTTGCTTGAAAGTGGCATGAAGCATAATGTTTGATTTTATATTAGGCACGGCTGCTGTAGACTGCATGTTTGTAAAACCAGCAACAATGTACAACTTTCAGTTAAATTTATGAATATATGTAGATAAATGAATCCGAAAAAAGCAAAAATTACAAAACAACAGTTTATTGAAGTTATTTGTACGATTTTTTCATTGTGTACGTACTGTTTTCATTGATGAAATATACTGTAAAAGCTGGCATCCTGGATGGGACGTGAAAAGTAGCGTGAAAGAATCGCCGAGACAACGTCGCCAGTAACAAAACGCCATATTTTCGCGCCATCTTGCATCACTCACGTGGTCTTAACGCCGGCGTCCTCGATCTAAATCTGCCTAATATCCAAAGCACGCAAACGATTGTATTTCCTAACCTAACTCAAAAGAGCTAGAATTAAGTTCAAAGAACTAATCGTATTTTATTAGGAACGTTAGACTTCATAGCGCTACTAAGATGCAATTAAAGAATTCTTATTTTTAGTGTCATTGTATACACGAGCTTCAGCAGCTATGAAAGTGTCTTAAATCTATCTGTTTTGCCTAATGGGAAATACATCGGTGTCATGTTCCTAAGAGAAGGGATATACATCGGTCTCAAGTTCCTAAGAGAAGTTTATGTGATGTGAGAGGTTTATAAAACAAATGTTCATCGATCGGTACTACAGTCCTGCGCAAATTATGGGAATATTTTGAACAAAGACGTAATTCTTATATTAGTCGGCAAAAGCATATGCGTATACTCTCCCCCCCCAACAATGTTGGGTTTGATCATTTTCGCAAAAAGAGATTGGAACCAACATTGTACTGGGGACAACTCTTCTTAGCGGTAGACAATATAGTCGTGGCTTGTAAGAAGAACTTTCACTTCAATAGATGTAACCAAACTACTCTTGCAGTGTCGGGCTATTTTTATACTATGATAAAGGTTTAAAAACGGTCTCTGGGCTGAATATATTTTATCTACGAGCTTTCAACCACCTTCAGTACCCTGGTCTTTAACAGGTACAGAAGAAACTACATGTTAAAGCGAGAATACTTAAAAAAAGACAAATATGTTAGAAATGAACAAAATTAGTTATAACCAACTAATCTTATTAACATTTACTAGTATTTTTCTATGCTTTATTACTTTAGTTTTGACTTCTATTTTCAACTTGCATTTGTTAAATACTACCGTAGGGTGGTCGAAAACTTGTAGATTAAACATTTCCAGCCATAGAACGTTTTCGAACATTTATTGTCTCTACATGGCTACTCTTCTTGTACTATACGAGGTGTGTTTCATATCTGATTAGTAACGAAGTACGAACTAGGGTTTTAAAAGGCTTGAAAATGATCGTCTCAGCGCTTTTTCTATACACAGTACGTTCCTGTAGGCTGTTATTATTGTTCGTGTTATGCTTAATAAATCGTATTTCCAGGGGCGAAGCATTTCAGTATGAAATACTGCTATCATTATGCAGCCTCTTAGTAGAAATTCTTTAACAATACATATAGAAGTTGAGAATTATCGTAAGCTAAAAAATTATGACTATGTGAAAAGACAGCTGAATGGAATATCAAAAAAAATCTTTTCAGTTAAAAGCTGTCTAGTGGACTAGCGGACTGTAAAAGAAGTTTTTTTTTATCCGAGAGGCTATTATGTAAAAAGCTATGCATGCTCTCCCATACAAGAAGTTATTGGAAATCTTAAGGATCCCGTTATTTGACAAGCATTTAACAACTGTTAACGAAAAATTGTTGACATCAAGACACTAAGATGATGACAAGCTAATAGGGTTAAAGTATATCCCGTTCACCCGGGACCGGCTTCGCAAAGTCACAGCATTCCATTCTGCTATAGGCGGCCGTGTCTATTGTTACTTCTTAGATTTAAACTTTTTTGTTTAATCCTGTTTTATCATTGTTGTTTTAAGCGCTAAACTCGTATTTTAAATGGTTAAAATTGAGGTCGTGAACATACAAATCCAGTTCTGCGTGAACTGGTTGCAGAGACTTAAAATAAGTATTTAAACATAAAATGGAAAAGACAAAACGTTAACGATGTGGGATGTATATAGCTTTCAAGAATATAGCTAATTACTACTCCAATTTTAATCGTTGGTACGAATATTGACCTTAAATGGGTGTAACAAAATAGGTATCGCTTTTTGGAGCCTACCTTTGCCGTAAGAATTGAAGTTCTTCCAATGTGCACCTTGTTCTTTTCAGTTAAATGCAAAATGAAATTCTGGATTACTGATGCTTTGACTTTTATTTATAGTACTTGGGAACTATACATGGGAAGTACCTGGCCCTTGTTTGAATACTTACAGAGCACTTATTATGTCAACGATGTTTGTAGTCGAGTTGGCATTATGTTGACAAGGTCAATGCATGGGAAGGATGCCATGATAAATGATTTTCAAGGAGCGTTGTAGATTACCTATGCAATAAAGCGAAGTTCCTCATTTCTGCTTGAAACACGTAGCATAGAGACAGGAATTTTTGATGCCTTCATTTCTTTTTGTTCATAATTTTTTACTGAAATCTAAGTCTCTCAATTAACCTAAATATGCCCAAGTAAGTTAAGCAATCAATTATGGCTGCTTAAAAGGTTACGTTGATGCCATTTCAAACTAATTAATCTATCGGTACAACAGGTTCACTGTGCATTGGACGGATGATGATGGCTGACTTATGGTTTTAACGGTTCTGCTTGTAGCATTGCATTAGTTGATTGAAACTATTGCAGATGTTTTGACAGTTATATGAAAATTTACTGCCCTCTCTACAAGCAGCTATTAAAGAAACCGTTTGGAAATAGTTTACTCTCTCATGATGTGCCAATTTTTCAATATTTTTGCCAGTTGTGTTATCTTTTAACGATTTTGAAAAACAACTGCCCTGTTACACTAATTGCTTGATTGATAGCTTATGTGATATAGAGCACTGAAATACTTGACACTTATTGGCTGATTGGCTTTGAACATGTTCTCATAGAGTAATAAGTGTATAACCAAAAGTATGACCACAGAGAGGGATGTGGCAAAAGATGATTCTTCAGTTAGAATGGCGCTTTGCTTTGGAATAATCTTCCCTACGAGGCAAAAATTGCTGAAGCGTCAACTCTTTTACATCGATTGTTTGAAACATGTTAAATCCTTGGAACGTTAGACTTTATAGCAGTACTAAGATGCAATTAAAGAATTCTTATTTTTAGTGTCATTGTATACACGAGCTTCAGCAACTATGAAAGTGTCTTTAAATCTATCCGTTTTGCCTAATGGGATATACGTCGGCCTTATGTTCCTAAGAGAAGTTTATGTCATGTGAGCGAAAGGTTTATAAAACAAATGTTCATAGATTGGTACTACAATCCTGCCCAATATTATGGGAAAACTTTGAACAAAGAAGTAATTCTTTATATTAGTCGGAAAAAGCATATGCGTATAGCCCTCCCCCCGACAATGTTAGGTTTGATTTTTTTTCGCAAAAAGAGATTGGAACCAACATTGCACGGGGGACAACTCTTCCTGACGGCAGATTACTTTAGTCATGACTTGTAAGAAGAACTTTCACTTCAATAGATTTAACCAAACTACTGTCGGGCTATTTTTTTACTCTGATGCATAAAGAGCACTTATTATGTCAACAGTATTTGTAGTCGAGTTAGCATTTTGTAAACAAGTTCAATGTGAAGGATTTCATGGTAACCGATTTTTAAGGAGATTTGTAGATTTGCCCGTTGAAGCAAAGTTCCCCATCTCTGCATGAAACACGTGGTGCGACCACAAATAGTAACTTTTCAGTGCCGTTCTTTTTCTAGTTCATAATTCTCTACTGAAATCCAAGTCTCTCAATTGAACTAAATATGCCTGAGTAATATAAGCAGTCAATTATTGCTGTTTGAAAAGTTACGTTGACGCCATTTCAAACTAATTAATCAAGCGGTACAACAGGTTCACTGTAAGGACTATATTGCATTGGACAGATAATGATGGCTGACTTATGGTTTTAACGGTCCTGCTTGTAGCATTGCATAAGTTGATTGATACTGCTGCAGATATTTTGACGATTGTACGAAAATTTCCTTCCCTTCACTACAAACAGCTATTAAAGAAACTGTTTGAAAATAGTTTACTCTCTCGTGATGCGCTTATGTTTCAAAACTAGTTTTCGCTAGTTGTGTTGTCTTTTAACGGTTTTGAAAAATAACTACCTTTTCACGGTAATAGCTTAATTGATAGCTTATGCGATATAAAGCACTGAAATACTCGACACTAATCGGCTAATTGGCTTCGAACATGTTCTCATAGACTAGTAAGTATATAACCATAAGTATAACCACAGAGAGTGATTTGGCAAAACATGATTCTTCACTTATAATGGCCCTTTCCTTTGGACTAACCTTCCCTATAAGGCAAGAATTGCTGAAACGTCAACTCTCTTACATCTATTGTTTGAAACGTGTTAAATCCTTGGAACGTTAGCCTTTATAGCAGTACTAAGATGCAATTAAGGATGTGTTATATTTACTGTCATTGTATGCACGAGCTTCTGCAACTATGAAAGCGTCTTTAAATCTATCTGTTTTGCCTAATGGGATATACTTTGGTCTTATGTTCCTAAGAGAAGTTTATATCATGTGAGCGAAAGGTTTATAAAACAAATGTTCATAGATTGGTACTAAAATCCTGCCCAATATTATGGGAAAACTTTGAACAAAGAAGTAATTCTTTATATTAGTTGGAAAAAGCATACGCGTATAGCCCTCCCCCCGACAATGTTAGGTTTGATTTCTTTCGCAAAAAGAGATTGGAACCAACATTGCACGGGGGACAACTATTCCTAACAGCAGATAAGTTTAGTCGTGACTTGTAAAAAGAACTTTCACTTCAATAGATGTAACCAAACTACTCTTGCAGTGTCGGGCTATTTTTATACTATGATGCTTAAAGAGCACTTATTATGTCAATAGTGTTTGTAGTCGAGTTTGCACTTTGTAAACAAGTTCAATGTGAAGGATATCATGATAACTGATTTTTAAGGAGATTTGTAAATTTGCCCGTTGAAGCAAAGTTCCCCATCTCTGCATAAAACACGTGGTGCAACCACAAATAGTAACTCTTCAGTGCCGTCCTTTTTTTTAGTTCATAATTCTCGACAGAAATCCAAGTCTCTCAATTGAAGTAAATATGCCTGAGTAATATAAGCAGTCAATTATTGCTGTTTGAAAAGTTACGTTGATGCCATTTCAAACTAATTAATCTACCAGTGCAACAGGTTCACTGTAAGGACTATATTGCATTGGACAGATAATGATGGCTGACTTATGGTTTTAACGGTCCTGCTTGTAGCATTGCATAAGTTGATTGATACTGCTGCAGATATTTTGACGATTGTATGAAAA
The DNA here is from genome assembly GCA_025434845.1 of Phenganax subtilis. NCBI lineage: Eukaryota > Metazoa > Cnidaria > Anthozoa > Malacalcyonacea > Clavulariidae > Phenganax > Phenganax subtilis. Next base: position 6,808 of record JAOBYK010297587.1, on the reverse strand, counting down.
TTTACTTCCACTCACTACAAGCAGCTATTAAAGAAACTGTTTGAAAATAGTTACTCTCTCGCGGTGCGCTAATGTTTCAAAACTAGTTTTCGCTAGTTTTGTTGTCTTTTAACGGTTTTGAAAAATAACTGCCTGTTCACGGTAAAAGCTTGATTGATAGCTTATGCGATATAAAGCGCTGAAATACTCGACACTTGTCGGCTGATTGGCTTCGAACATGTTCTCATAGACTTGTAAGTATATAACCATAAGTATAACCAAAGAGAGGGATGTGGCAAAAGATGATTCTTCAGTTATTATGGCGCTTTGCTTTGGAATTATCTTCCCTATGAGGCAAAAATTGCTGAAACGTTAACTCTTTTACATCGATTGTTTGAAGCTTGCTCGCTTATTGTCATGTTCAATAAATTACTTTAATATTTTTTTTTCTGCTATTTATCTTCATTTTATTCACAAGCACCTCATGGAAACCAGCAAATTACTGGCTCTTCAGGCTAGCGTGATGTAACAGCACTACGTTTGTATGTATGTATGTAACTGACCATTTAAAGCAACTCGTTTTGCCGTAGCAATGTTTGCCCGCTATTAAAACGATAAAGCAAAGATGGCCATTGAATTATTGCTTGCTTTTTTTTTTCACTATTTTATGAAACTTTACCATCAGCCTCACGTTACTGTACAAGTTCTTCTTTGAAAACGGTTAGTCAAACTCTGCGAATTCTTCTCGTTTGGAGAGCCTTCGTTAAAATCATGCTGTCCTTAACTTACGCATTAGTACAAGAGTGGTGATATATCATCATTGTTTGGCATCGTTTTGTACTTTTCTGATGCTTGAATTCTACATTTAGGCTGGTAATGATCGTTAAAATACGTTCCTTGATCCTCTCTTACTTCACATGATTACGTTTGCTCAGTCTTTCTTTTTCAAGCACCCTCGATCACACAGTAGTGCCTTGTGTGAGAACACGGATGGTTTAACAAATACTCCTAAAAGCAATCTTCGTTCAAATGGTGAGAAGCAAGAGATAAACCTTTATTAAACGGTCTCTGTATGCAATAATCAGACCTTGGCCTGTTGGTCAGCGTGTAGCAGTCCACAGAGAAGGAATTCGCGAAATTCGCTTTTGGCATTTCTGTTTGGACTGCACGCAAGCTAATTAGGCTTGGGTTGGCGCAGTCGCAAGCTAATTAGGCTGAGGTTGTAGATTCGATTGTCAACATGGACTGAGGCTTTCTCATATGAGTCCGTCAGCAACTCTGCATGCAGAAAGACATGAGTTTCCTCTGGATAGTACAATTTCCTACACAAAACATGACATGGATGGGCTAGTATAAACAGATTAGGGGAATAATAATTCGTTATTGCGTAAATGAACAGCTAGCATCCATGTATACTGTATACATTAAAAAAGATTGTAAATGGTTAGTCAGCTCTGTTCATGCATCAAGGTAGCTAAATGTTGACCATCTGTCTATCAAAGTGTAACAAAACTCCTTTCATTTAACTGAACTGTATAAGAAAAAAAAAAGAAAGTAAAAATAACTTCAAATATGGATTTGTCGCTTTCCGACTCGAAAAATATGTGAAAGCACAAGGAATTTCACTAACAGAGTACCTCTAAACCAGCGTTACTTGAGATATGCAAATCCGTGAGTAAAATGATGATATGGTCTTAGAGTATGCAAAATCAAAAGGTATTAAAACTTAATTATTCATGGTATTGACATCGAAGATCTACTATCTTCAGGGCACGTGTTTGTAAATAACTTCAGTTGGTCTCTTTTGATTTTCGATATCTTCAGTGATCATCTCAGACCATTCGACAGAGTATGACGAACAAGGGCATGCTGCATGGTTACAAAAGCTTTGATAACTACCGTATTTTTGAAGAGGGTTATGTTGAACCTTTATAAACGAAACCAGTGCACAGTGTGGGAGTTGTGGCCAGAATTTTCTTTAGTCGGTCCATTACTGCCAAAAAAGTAAAATCTCCTCACGCACGGTGTTGAACCATGTTCGTTCGTAGTTGCATTACTTACTATTTGTATACGCAAAAGAATAAATTGCGCAATGTTTGTCCGACTGTCTTCAATTTCGCCATGTTTCACCCCGGAGAACCTAGAAAACGGTGGACAAAATCTATGAACTAAGGGCATCAGTGATGGTTTTGAAACACGTTTCCAAACAGAAGTGGTTCGTGAAAAGCTCTCCAAGAAGCGCACAGCTGATCAGAAAGCAAGCTATTACCAACTGTTAGCTATTACAAGCTATTACAAAGTGTTTATCTTAGTAAATATTCCTAAACATGTTAGCACTTCTACAAAAGTAGTATTGGTTTGAACAACAAAAGTTGACATCAATAGTTTTTTTGCCCCACAAAGTAAATTTTCATCAAGGCTGGAAGAACGAAATGCATCACTACAGAGTGAGACAGCTGTTAACACTGTGATCACAGTTTAGCCCTGCACGTACCTTTCCAAAAGGTCTTCCTGTGTTTAACATATACTATAATATTGTCTACATGATGGGCTTATAATCCGCCAAAACAAATAATTCTCCTTAGTATTGTTAGCTCTGATAACTAGGGATCCAAGGATAGTGCAAAGTTTCAACTTGAAACTTTGCATTTGCCTTTGAAAGGCAAAGGCTGTTGAATACCCATAAGGAAAAGCTTTGCAAGGTTGGTTCATTGCTGGCCATGCAATGGCTTTGAATGTTGAAGTACTTAGTTTTAGAAACTGCCGCACTGAATTTAATTTTCATATATGTTTGAACACTCTTTGAGCCAAAATGCGTGAACACTATACAACATGATTGTTTCTCATCATAACATACAGCATGCTTCTTTTAATTCCCTATTTCCCCATTTGGAATTTATGACAATGCTTGATTTACGGCATAATTTTAATATCACAAATTTATACTTAGTGATGTAGTATTTGACCTACTATCGCACATTCATGCATCTACATTGTAAGCTGTTGTTCGTATGAGATAGCATACAGGTGCATCGTTTGTTTGATTGACGGGGGCTAATGCAGTTTAGCGGACACCTTACAACGCTGACCATCCAAAACACATTATTTTAGATTGCGAACCCTGAGCCCATAAACCAACCTTGTCCTAGCCTAGGGTCTGCTAAACTGCAATCCAGCGGATTTCTGACAACTTCGTTGCATGTCGATGACTGACAGTTTACAAGTTATGACAATGGCCCAGGACCAAGTATATTAATGTAGCGCGGCACGTACATCTCTGTTTTTATTAGCAATTGGTAAACTCCAACTGTAGTTCCAGTAAAAGTTTGTGCACTTTCTGTGATATGAATTCCTAAATATTTTGCATTGGCCACTGCCTGTATGATAATATGGTTTGCCCATGTGCGTAGCCTTGACATATTCTGTAAATAATGCGACCATGATTGTTCAGTATTTATACTCTATAAAATGTTCTGGGCAGTTTATTAAATGCTGGATTGCAAGAACTTTTATTTGGGCATGTCGACTTTCTGTTTTGTAAAGCTGATGGCTTGCACTACGAAGTGAGCAATTACAATCACCGCCAACGTTTACTGGCTTTCGTCCTATTCGAGCTAGTCTTGTGGTCAAAGCCAACACATGTGAAGTATTACTAGTAACGGGGCCTGAATTCAAATTTGTCACCGCACACAAATAAAATAAATCTGTCGTTATTGTTTGCACATTATATTCACTTAGGCCCGGTTCAAACGTCGAACTTTTCATGTGCCGAATTGAATGCAAATGAGCACAAGTCTTTGTTTAGGCTCATTTGCATTCGATTCGGCACATGAAAAGTTCGACGTTTGAACCTGGCCTTACGCTCACAACTTTAACGTTGTTTGAATTAAACAATTTGTGTTTTTTTGTTCAACTAGCATGCTTTGCTATAATTTTCAGCCTTCCCAAGTTGTCATTGTTAATTGTATTAACATTTAACAAGTAGTATTCTATTAATAGACTCAGCATGAAAGAGATTTCTGAATTTCCACATATACGCGTTTGTTTGTTGTTGAAATATATCTTTTCGGTGGCTTGTGGAAAGCAATTTGTAAAAGCGAGATTTTAAGGAATAGACTACCTAATTAATCGTTTTATTATAAGCAAATGTATTTTGGCATAAATGTAGTCGACGTTACTTTCTCTGTACCAAGATCGCGACATGGTTCAGAATAACAAGTCTCATTGACCTTTGCCTTTACCGACAAAATACATGGTGACTTGATAGTTAAATTAACTGAATGCCCGTAATGTATCATATCGATTTGTACACTGCGTACGGTCTCGAAGATCTCTCAATATTTACGTCTCAAATGTTGATACACTTGAAAACAGCAACCCCTCACTCCTTTCTAGCTTTGTAAATGTAGTACTTATCTGCGGCATATTAGCGCATGCGCATTTGCGTTAGTTGCAAAAGAATCGGGTGTTCCGGGGCAAATACTGTTGCATCTCGACATCCATACCACGAAAAGCGAATGTGATATATTTACAATAACGACAACAATACTTCGCAATTTTCGTCTATTTGGCAAAAGACCTAAACATTATTTGAACAAGGCATCACATATTGCCTAAACAATCGTGAAAACACTGACAAAGCACTAAATCACTACGAACATAAATCTTATGCATCCCCCCGGAAAGTTTGCACTATGACTGAATGAGTGAATGACTCGTTTGAATTTTCGCCACTCATCACAATACTGCAAAGTTTCGAAGAAACGTTGCACTAAAAATCAGAACTTTCAAGTTGTCCATTAGCAGATCTAGCATGAATACCATCCACATATTGAGATTAGTACATATTGTTGAATTTGAAAGCATGAAACATTCTCCAGCAGAATGTAGCTGAATTTGAAGCTGATAAAGTCAAACATAGGGCTTTATAAATTAAGGAATCGCTATATACATGCAGTGTTTATGAAAAAAAACCAACTCCAGAACGGTTAAAAACTCAGTTCTATGCGCTGAATTCAGATAGGATGAACTGAAGACGAAGTTCTATGCAAGACGGCTGATGGAGAGACTTATGGAAACCCACACATTTTAGTTGGAATGCTATGCACGCGATAAAAGCGCACGAAGCGAAAATTTAAGATAAATATAACCATTTTTGCAGTATGTATTACACCAGCATGTCATGATTTTAAATGCAAATGTACCAAACAGGAAACTTAGATTTTATTGTATTTTTAGATATTAATTTTTAATCGCAGAAACTAGTCAACAATACTTCGTATGCATAGAGATCGTGTCTACAGTTGAAACTTCTTAGACTTATACTCTTTTGTGTTGATTTAGGCGCTAAACTCGTATTTACATGGTTATACTTGATGTCGTGAACATGCAAATCCGGTCCTGCGTGAACTGGGGCGCAGAGACTTACAGTAAGTGTTTAAACATAAAAAAGAAAAGCCAAAACGATGTGTAGCGAAGAAACTCTGACTTGAAAAACTACGCTACTGTTTGCCGTATATAGCTTTCAAGAATATAGCTAACTACTACTCCAATTTTAATCGTTGGTGAGAATATTGCCTTTAAATGGGTGTAACTAACTAGGTATCGCTTTTGGAGCCTAGCTTTGCCGTGAGAATTGAAGTTCTTCCAATGTGCACCTCGTTCTTTTCAGTTAAATTGGAAATGAAATTCTGGATTACTGATGTTTTGACTGTTATTTATAGTACTTGGCTACTACATGGGAATTGCCTGGCGTCCGTTTGGATGTTTACAGACCACTCATTATGTCAACGTCATCTGTAGTCGAGTTTGCATTATGTAAACAAGGTCGATGTGAAGAATACCATGATGACTAATTTTCAAGGAGCATTGTAGATTTGCCCGTTGAAGCGGAGTTCCCCATCTCTGCATGAAACACGTAGTGCAACCAGAAATAGAGCCGTCCTTTTTTTTTGTTCATAATTCTTTACTGAGTCTAAGTCTCACAATCAAACTAAATATGCCCGAGTAATTTAAGCAGTCAATTATTGCTGTTTGAAAAGGTACGTTGAGGCCATTTCTAACTAATTAATCAAGCGGTACAACAGGTTCACTGTAAGGACTCTATTGCATTGGACAGATAATGATGGCTGACTTATGGTTTCAACGGTTCTGCTTGTAGCATTGCATAAGTTGATTGATACTGCTGCAGATATTTTGACGATTGTATGAAAATTTACTTCCACTCACTACAAGCAGCTATTAAAGAAAAAGTTTGAAAATAGTTTACTCTGTCGTGATGTGCCAATGTTTTCAATATTTTCGCCAATTGTGCTGTCTTTCAACGGTTTTGAAAAATAACTACGCTGTTCACGCTAATTGCATGATTAATACCTTATGCGATATATAGAGCACGGTAATACTTGACACTTATTCGCTGGTTGGCTTTGAATTTGAGCATGTTCTCATAGAGTAATAAGTGCATAACCATGAGTAAAACCAAAGAGAGGAATTTGGCTAAAGATGATTCTTCATTTGTAATGGCGCTTTGCTTTGGAATAATCTTCCCCATGAGGCAAAAATTGCTCAAACGTTAGCTCTTTTAAATCGATTGTATGAAACCTGCTCGCTTATTGTCATGTTCAACATATTACTGCTTGTAGATTTCTTTTTTTTTCTCCTGTTTATTTTCATTTTATCCATGCCCGTCATCAGTGGCGTAGCCAGGCTGAAATGTTTGGTCCTGCATGTTGACGTTCATACGCCATAACACGATGGCGGAAGGATGTGTGCAAAGTAGCTCTGATCAATTTGATAAAGATTTCACAAGTGACTGGGACCTTGATGTAAT